>JABUQX010021535.1:40000-62462 GCA_015478945.1 Trachelipus rathkii
CTTGCTATGCATCTATCCTATGGTATTGTTTAGTTTAAATAAAACATCTTTAAAAAATATTTATAAATGTAGTCGGTCAGTTTTTTTCACTTATTTACGTTTTCGAACAAAATATATTTATAGACTCGCTTTAAATTTTCAATTTAAAGACTTTAAAGATTTTTTAGCCTTAGGCTTTCTGCAATATAGGTGATATAGCAAAAATGTACAATATTTTAACACTTTCAGAAATAATAATTTGTATAAGTTACGTGTAATCACTATTTAATTCCTTATATACAAGTTTTATTGTATTTTAAGACGTTTTTATTTCTTTTTCTTTGTAATTTTAAATTGTTTAAATTTTTAAGTTCTTTCATATTTTTTTTATGGGTTAAAAGTTACCCTCAAACATAATTTCTTCCCTTATCTCACATTTAAGTTAAATTTTTTCTACCGATATGATATTTTTTTTATTATTTTTAATAAGTTATTTAAAATATTCCTAACTTTTGGATCATGTTCGTTCCAACCTAAATTCATTGTTTGCATCATATACTAGCAATATTTAAAAAAAACTGACGGAGGCGTAAAACAACAGGTCATATATATATATATATATATATATATATATATATATATATATGGAAAATATATATGTATATTTTTATATTTATATAAATATATATATATATATATCAAGTTATTTATTAAGTTATTATATATATAGTATATATATATATATATATATATATATATATATACATGTTATAAAGTTATAGTATATATATATAGTTATATGTTATATATATATATATATATATATATATATATATATATATATATATATATATATATATATATATATATATATATATATAAATAATGGAAATTATAACCAGATTAACAGTAAATTATTAAGAGGCCAAAGGGTTTACACTTATCATTATATCAAGAACAAATTGACAGCTGGGGAAGTATCATTACATGAAAACATGATTTTATTTCACTGCATGGATTCAGACCCAGCTTACCTCCCGATTGTCAAAGATTTAATTGAGGTTGGTTAAAATTTACTTTAAATCTTTATATATAGTATATATATATATATATATATATATATATTTCAGTTTATATATATATTTTTATATATATATATATATATATATATATATATATATATATATATATATATATATATATATATATATATATATATATATTATTATTATTATTACATATATATATATACATATTATGTTATTAGTTATATATATATATATATATATATTATTATTATTATTATTATTACATTATGTTATTATTATTATTATTATTTCATATTATTATTATTACATATTATTGTTATTATTGTTATTATTATTGTTATTTATATTATTATTATTATATATATATTATTATTATTATATATATATATTTTCTATATATATTATTATTATTATTATTATTATTATTATATTATTATTATAGTATTATTATATTGTTGTTGTTATTACTTCATATATATATATATTATATTATTATATTATACATATATTATTATTACATATACTTCATATTACATATATTATATTATATCCATATTTATATATTTTTATTGTTATATATTAGTCTTTTAAGAGTGTTTATGATTCTATACATATATATATATTATATATTTCATATTATTATATTATTATTATATATATTATTATTATTACATATATATATTTTTATATTATTATTATATTATTATTATTAATATATATTATATTATTACTCTTATATATATTATATTAGTTATTATAGTATATATATATATATATATTACATATATATATACATATAATATGTATATTACATATATATATATACTTACATATTCTTCCATTTTCATACCATTTTGTCTCCCTTCAAATTTTAAAGTGATTTTTTAGTGGTGTATTTATCTATAGTTATTAGTTATATACTTATATTTGTGTTTATATACACATTCAGCATTTCTCTGTATTTCTATTTAAATCGCTCTATTTCAATTGTTTATATATATATATTTATATATATATATATATATATATATATATATATATATATATATATATATATATATATATATATATATATATATATATATATATATATTATATATATATATATTAATATATATATATATATTTCAGTTTAATAAGCTAAGAGATCATTTGCTTAATCAAAAGATTTACACTTTTATCAAAATAAAATGTAAAGAAGATTTCACATATATATTAATCATAGAGATGTTTGGACATCCAAAGCTGGTAAATGTGTTTATTCATCTTTGTACGGGAGAGCTTGGTCCATCCTACAAGAGTTTTAAACAGTCGGGAGTTACGAATGCGGAGCGTCACTCCCCGTTTCCCCTTTTGAATGTTAATACTCAGACAAAATTTGATGTCCTCATTTCCAAAATATACGATAACAAGAACGATACGATTTTTGGTTATTTGAAGCAATGTGTAGAACTTCGTGACAATGGTAATTTCACCATCTATTCATCATTTGGATGCCAAGCCGATTGGCGACGTGTTGGAAGGGTTCGGTCCCCACTAAACCTTTCTGAGTTTTTGAGTCACGATCATGTGCCACAAATTAACATTCTTGATTGCGGGTTGGCAATTGAGCGTCCAATGTGAAACGTAATATTTTAAATTATTTTATTACAATATATTTTTAATTCTATTTGTATTGAAAAAATGTGCCATATTTTAATTAACTTTTAATATTAATTTGGAAATATTTTTTAATGAGTGCTTTAATTTTTTAATTTGTTTTTGATTTACTTTAATTAATTATTTTGGTTTACTTAATTATTTTACTATTATTAGTTTACTATTTTGCTATCATTATTTTATTATTGTCATTATGATTATGCTTTTAATCATGATTATTATAATTGACATATGATTATGGTAGATTGATTTTTTATGATTACTAAGTTTTATTCTGTAATTAATAAATATCAACCTTTATATTTGATTTACCTTTTTACTAATAACAATCTTAAAATGTGAACAAGAAAAACTTATGGTTTATATAAGAAGCATTTTACTCCTCGTAATACGTTGTCTTAAATAAATTTACCACTTAAGTAAATGCTCTAGGTAACTGTCATATAGCAATTAATGATCTAAACTCTAAAGCAACAGTTCTTCAACATGGTCTTCGATGGTTTGAAGAATGTGGTCATTTGCCGTCTTAAAACGGATTCGAAGAATTTGAATGAAAAACAGGTGAAAGTAATATGAAATTGTATGGAGAAAATTAACTTTTCTTTGCTTTCCGCTAAAATTGTATGCTTTTTTTAATGGGGTTCGGACGTTTTGTTTTTGCATTAAAATAGGGTGGGTTAAGGTTAAAAAGGTTGATTAACGTTGATCTAGTGTTAAAATTATTTAAATTATTTATTACAACTGTAATTTTATATAACATATATATATTATATATATATTATGATAGTATATATATTATATAATATACTTATTACATGAAGTATACTTCTTACATTTACATAATATACACTTATATATATATATTATATTATAATATATATATATATATATATATATATTGTAAAACTGTCTCCTGGGATGCTAATTAGCCTTATTTCTGTAGACTAAATATAACCATTAACGCTAGAAGTATTTAGACTTTTAAAAGAAAATAGCTGGTAGTGACAGGTTTAAATGAAAGATCAATAAAAAAGTTAATTTATTAAACATGAGGAATAAACTTAGTGACAATTTATGGTAGCATGAGTTTGAATACAGTTTTCTCTTCGGAGAATTGAGCGGAGTTTCAAGGCGCTGATAGACATAAAAAAGGGTAGGGGAGAGGTCAGAAGACTGGCCTCGTAAACAGATAGATCTAATGACACAGAAAGAAGACCTTCTCTCGGTCCATGGAGGACCGTAGAACAACTTTTAACTAATATATTGGTTAAAGACCTGTAATGGAAGACCAGAACACGAAGCCCTTGCACAGAGAAGTCTCTGTACCTGTGATCGGAAGACCGTTCTCTTTCATGTCAGAAGACTGGCACAGGTGTATACAGAAGACCATGTGTGTCTAGAAGACTCAACGCTTTGAGAGCGGAAGACTTGCACAGGTGTATCCAGAAGACTCTAGTAGACAGTACCTTAATAATCAGAAGACTGATAAGCTTGCGGAAGATCGCAATGCTCTTCAAACAATGATCGAATTAAGACCGAAGATCAGGAAAGAAGACTTTCCTTTTTGCTTTCTTGGAAGGCCAAGGAAGAGCTAGGGGCAAGCCCCTAAGTTGCTTGATATACGCTGAAATTCGACGTCCTAATATCAGGTTTTTAAGTATCTAACAATAATTAACATATATCATATAAAACAAACTTAAACTTTAAATAAAGAATAATTAACTTTAATACAAAATAATCATCATATACATTTGTCTTAAATCTGGGGTAACTAATATAAATAAATATTGGAACACCAGAACGAGAAGCCCCTGCACAGAGAAGTTTCTGTACCTGAGAACGGAAGACCGTTCTCTTTCGTGTCAGAAGACTGGAACAGGTGTATTCTGAAGACTAGACAGTCCCTTTTCGCTGAATATTATATATATATACATATATATATATAATATAATTATATATCGCTATATACCTATATAGTATATAGTTATATATATATATTATTATACTATATATTATATTAATATATAGCTATATATAGTATATATATATAATATATAGTAATATATAATAATATACTAGTATATATATATACTATATTTATCATATATTATATTATAATATATTATATATATATATATATATATATATATTATAATATTATAATATTATAATATTATAATATTATAATATTATTATATTATTATATTATTATATTATTATATATTATATTATTATATATATATATTATTATATTAATGTATATTATTACATTATATTTAATATCATATTTATTTATATTATATATATTATATCCTATTATATTATTCATATTTATATTTATTATATAATATTATTGTATATAACTGATGTTGAATTAATATTATTATAATATACATCTATAATATATATTATGTAATATTATGTATTCATATTATCTATAATATTATATATATTATTATCTATGATTATTATATATATGTCATCTATATAATATTTATATTTATAAATCTTTAATTATTTTTATCTTTTAATTTATCATATTTGTTTTTTTTATTAATTATATCTTATTATTATATATATTTATTATCTATATTTTTTTATTACTATTATTTCTATATTATTATTATATATATTCATTAATATTATTATCATATTATCATTATATTTATTATTATATATTATTTATTATTATTATATTCCATATTTATTATTATTATAATATTATTATATTATATTATGTATTATTATATTATCATTACTTATTATTATCGCTTTAATTATTGATTATGTATTATATATATTATCTATATTTATTATTATATCATTATTATTATTTATTATGTATATTATTAGATATATTATTATTAATTATTATTATAGTTATATATTATTATATGATATTATATTATCTATTATTATTATTATTATCTTAACTTACTTATTCATATTATTATTACTATTATATTATATTATTTATATATATTCAATTATATTATTATTATTATTATTATTATATACTTATTATTTATTATTATATTATTATTATATACTTACTTTATAAGTTATATATAGTATATGTCACTTTTAAAATCGGTATATCATAATTATTATAGTAATTTATTATGACAATTATTATTATATTATTATTATCATTCAGTTATTCATATTATATTAGTTTTATTTATTTTAATTATATTATATTCATTGATTATCAATTATTATTATAACATTATATTATGTATATTATTATTATGGTTAATAATTAGTTATAGTATATTATTTTTATGTATATTATGTATGTATTATGATTATGTATCTATATATAATTATTATTATTAAATTATTATTATATATTTATCTATTATAATTATTATATTTATTATTATTGATGTATTATATTATTATTATTATATTTTTATTATTATATTATTATTAGCCAATTATTATATTATATTATTATTGATTATATTTCATTATTATAATAGTATTATTATTACTGATTATTGATTATTATATTATTGATTATGTATATATTCATGTATATTGAGTTCATTATGATTATTATGTATATTAAGGATCGCTTGCGCCCGTGATGGACAGCTGACTGTGGGAATTATAGTATTAATTATATTTATTATTCATAGTATTATTATATTATATTATTATTATTATGGTTATATTATATTTATTATTTTATATTTATTATTATATTATCTATTATATTATTATTATTATTATTTATTATATTATTATATATTTATTATTAGTGATTAATTATTATATTATTACTTATATATATTTATCATTATTATTATATTATTATTATATTATCTCTTTATTATTATTATTATATGTATATTATATTACATAATTATATTATATTATTATAATTTAATATATTATTATTAGTATCATTTATATTTATTTTATTATGTATTATATTATTATATATTATTATTATTTATTATTTATATTATTATTATATATTATGTATATTATATTATTAATTATTATCATTATTATTATATTATTATGATATAATATTATTATATTAATTATTATATTATTATTATATATTATCATAATTTATTACTAAATATGATTATCTATTATATCATTATTATATTATATAATTATATTATATTATTATTATATATTATAATTTTATTATTATTGATTATTATTATATTATCTTAATCGTATTATTATTATTACTATTATGCTATTTATATTATTATTATCATTATTATTATATTATTATTAATATGTATTATTATTATTATATATATTTTATTATATTATTATTATATTGTATTTTATTATATATTATTATATTATTATCTACTATTTATTATATTAAAAGTATATCATATTATTATATTATTATTATATTATTATTATATTATCACTATTATACTATTATATATATGATTATCACATTTATATGTATATTATCTATATGTATATATATTTATATATTAGGATTATGATTATTATATATATATATATCTATATTATAATTTATATATATATATCTATATTATTTATATTAGTATTATTGATATTATATTATATTATATTACTATTATATTATATGTTATATTAATATATATTATATTTATATGTAATTGATATTAGTATTCATTATTATATTATACATCTATATGTATATTATCATATATCTTTATATCGGTTATAATTATATCGGTGCGGGTTGCGATATCCTTATATTATATTAATATATTATATCTATTTATAATATTATTATATTTATTATTATTCATTATCATATTATATTTATCTATATTATTATATTATTACATTATTATATTATTATATTACTTATATTATTGTATTTATTTATATCTATTATATTATTATATTCTTATATTATTATTATTAAAATATTATTAACTATTTTATATTATTATATTGATAATATTTTTATATTATTATATTATCATATATTATTATATGATTATTATTATTAAACTTTTATTATTTTATATTTTATAGTATTATATTATTATATACTTGATATTATTATATTATTATATTATTATATTATTATATTCTTAAAATTAATACATGTATTATATAATTATATTTTATATTTTTATATTTTTATAATTTTGTAGTATTTTTATTATTTTGTATATTTTATATTTCTAAATTATAAAATATATTTCTAAAATTCTATTTTTCTATATTTTTTATATTTTCTATATTTTCTATATTTTCTATATTTTTTATATTTTCAACATTTATATATTTTATAATATGTATATTTTATATATAATATTTTAAAATATATTTATAAAATTTATGATAATATATATTTAAATTAAAATATTAGATAATAAATATAATGTAAAATTTATAATTTTAAAATTTTAAATATTTATATGTTTTATATATTTTAAGATTCTATTTATTTTACGTTTTATTATATTATTACCATTTTATATAAAAGCAAAGATCGAGTGCGCCTTCTTCTAAATTTTAATATGGAATAGCTGATTTCCAAAATTTTTGATGCCTAAAAATATTTATATATAAGTAACATTTGTTAATATTAGAAGGCATTTCAACGGAGCCAATTACGTTAATTCGTAGTACACTTCCTAGAGGACTACGAGGTCGAGTTCCAATGTCTTGTCAGTGACATGGCATAAGCACTTTTTTAAACATTCACCCACAACTTTCCTTTTGTTCTTCTTGTGGTGGAGATGATTCGCGATCAGAAGGATAGAAGATGTTCATGCGCATAAGGCATGTGCATATACATGTATGCGCAAACGTCTGTGCATATACAATGGCTAAGTAGTAGTATAAAATGACATGTGGCGACCATTCCTTAAAGAAGGCCCAATGGGTTCAGGATACCTGGGAAACCTTCCAGAGAGTACAATCTAGCAACTACTATATATATATATTATATATATATATATATTATAATATATATATATATATATAATATATATATATATTATATATATATATATATATATATATATATATATATTATATATATATATATATATATATAATATATATATATACTATATATATATATATATATATATAGTATATATATATATATAAATATATATATCGTTATACTGATTGTAATGTTATATTTTGTATTTAGTATATATTTTATATTATAAACTATATTTATCATAAACTTTTTTTTGGTAGTTGCTAAGTTTTATTATTTTTATGTATTTAGATTATGATATTCGATTAGTGTGGTATTAATTTTATATTAGGTTTTTTGTTAGTTATTATTTATTATTATTACTATATATAGGGCTTACCTTTTATTTGATTTTTTATAGTATTTATATATAATAGGTTTACGTTTTGTTTTGTAGGTTATATATATTGAATTAGATTGGGTATTATATTTTATTGTTTTTATTTCAATTGTGCGTAATATTATATCGGTAATTTCGATCTTGCATCGTAAATGTTATATAGTTGTATGGTATATATTATTATTGTATTAGTGTGAATATTTTTTTATTGATTTACTACTTAGGTTGTATAATATTGTGTGTTTGATATTTATATATCTTGGTTTGATATTGAGTGATTTATATACTTTATTGTTTTTGTTTGATTTACGTTGCTTTTTATTTATGTTTGTATTTTATGGTATTATCATGGTATTAATGTTTATGAATAGAATTTGTCGATTATTTTGAAAATTTATATTCCGTATATTTGAGTTAATACTGTTATGGCTTGTTAGGTATAGTGTGGTATTGGAAAGACCTCCTTGGGGAGCACAGACAGATAAAGCTAGTCGACGGATGAATGGATGATGTTTGAATTATGATGATCGTATCACGTATGGGTAATGTGTTCTTGTGTTGTTGTTATAAATTTTGTTGTTATCTTATGTTAGTATAGTTGATGGATCTGGTAATTGCGTTTGTGTATGTCATGGTTTGGGTGGATTTTTATTTATGGTGTTTTTGGTCTGTGTTTCATCTGGTGGTGTATTATAATGTGTGTGTAGTGTATGTTTGTTTCTAATAGGCATCGTTCTTGTGTGTGCATTTTTCTCTGAGTTGTAGATTAAGTTATATGAGCATAGTAATCTGATTTGATATGATAAAACTGATGTGGTTTGTGTCGATAGACAGCTCGTAAAAAATTAAAAAATCTATTGCGTTTCTTGTGTGCTATGCGGCTTATGTTTGTTGCGCGGATGCCGGTATTGGTATGCTTTGCTATGTCTTGGCTGGTGGTGTTCTTTTGCTAGCTATACGGCTGTTTCATTCTCTCTAAGGTCGCTTTCTATTCTAGCTATGGCGACAATTGATGACGTAACGACTCCGTCGTGTGCATTGTATTATTGGTTATATTGAACAACGTCTGATTCTATGTCTTTGCGTAGTGATTTGTGACTGATGTATATATGTGCGATGATACATCTCCGACATGATAATTAGCTCTCTTATGTTGTGTGATGCGAACGAGATGATTATGGGACTATGACTTGATCAATGTACGTGATTTTATTAGTATATAGCAAATATGCGGATGCTGTAACGAAATATATATCTGAGATCAAGTGTTGGATGCCTTTTAAAAAAGGACCCATGAAAGATAATGAATTAAAATTAACACTACACACTTAAAAATAACTAAACTAAACGTATCAAAAAAGAAAAAAAAAAGAGGGTTCTCAAAAAATTAGGGTTCTCAAAAAATCCGGGTTCTCAAAAAATCCGGTGTTCTCAAAAAAAGGTCAAGGCCCCAAAAAGGTAAAGGTTAAGGTAAAAAATTCAGGTTCCCCAAAAAGGTCAAGGCCAAAAAAGGTCGCGGTCAGAAAAGGTCGGTGAACTTCATTACCACCTGCCGGTGTCCGGAATGGGGGCCCTACTACTAATGACAAACTGATTTAAATTATTAATTTTTTTCCGTGAGGAAGCTTAAAGAGAACGGCGTATGGGGAACTGATTCATTTTAAAAAAACATCCTTATAGTCACATACATAGGATGAAAATCGCTTTAGATCAATATAAAAAAGAAAGACTGTATATATTGGACTCAAATAATCAGATCCTTCTTCTTAAATAGCTAACTCTATATTGAAGGGTGACGTCTATTTTAAGGAACATAAACATCCCGTTAAGAGGTTTTCGATGTTCTTTATATTGCACCTCGTTAATTTTTTGCATAATCTTTTATATTTATTATGTAATAATTTAAAAATAATTAGAAAATTTTATCGTAACATTATAAAACTTGCCAAATAATACGATCGTTTCTACAATGTAACTCCGTGCAGTGAAGCAACTGCTCTAGCTTAGCAAGCTGGGCTAGGATGTCGCTCCTGATGGTTAGATTAATTTTTATTATCAATATTATATATATATGTTTATTATTTATTTACTATGATAGTATATATATATAGTAGCTATATATATATATATATATATACTATATATATATTATATATATTAATATATGATATATAAAATGTAATATCGTTTCAAATAACCACTATTTTATATATTAATATTTTATATACATACTGTATATATCTCTATATACCTATAATAATATATATATAACTATATATATATATGTATATAACTTAAGAAATTTGTAGCCTATATAATAGTATATATAACAATTTCATATATATATACTCAATATATATATACTATATATATATATATATACTTATATCTATATATATATTATTATATATATGCAAGCCTCAGGATTAGGGACACCTGATACCATAAACAATTTATGTCAAAACTAGATAAAGAAAGAATAAAAACACACTTTTTTTGGAATTTAAAATGAAAAAGCTAATGCAAGAAAAGGAAAAAATATTTTATTAATTACTTTTCTCCACCTTAAATATTAATAATTTATTAGCTAAAATAAGCTGAACAACATCTTACACCTGGCATTGTAGTACTTTTCTCCTGGGAGCGAGACACCGAGAATTTTTTTTTTTTTTAACTATTTATTCCGACGAAAAAAATTTTTTTTTGTTCTTCTTTTACTTGTGAAGAAAAACAATCGTTTTTTATTCCGTTTTCGGGTAGTTTATATTATAGTATTTATCAGCTATATCATATCTATATAATATATACTATTTATATTATACATATAATATATATATATTATATAATATATATATACTATATATATATATATATATATATACTATAAGTATATTATAATCTTATATATATTAGAGAGTGACGAGAGAGTAAGTTTAACTAACACCACCTTAGTACTTTTGGTTAGGTAGGGTAGTTAGGTTAGTTAGGTAGGTTTAGGTAAGCTTAGGTTAGGTCTAGTAAGATTAGGGTTCGTTAGGTATTATGATTGTTAGGTACGGTTATGTTAAGTATTCTAATTATTTTAAAATTTGTTTTATTAACTGTTTAGTGAATAACATCTCTCTTCTTTAAACAATTGTAGCCTCTTCCACTCACGTCTGTTATATATTGTTGTTTTTTGATGTTTATTTTTATGTCTCTTATTACTTTTCATTATCACGCTTCCGCTTACTCCTGCTATTACTAGGTACTAAAAACATACCTGAGTTCCATCTGTAGTTATCTCCTATGACCATTGACTTCTTACCATTCGTCGTCGTTCTTTTAAATTTTCGCGGCTTGACCGAAAAACTGTTATTTCAATCTGGAAGTATCGTACACGTATATTCTATTTATTTATCATATACTTTTTTTTATTGCCCTCATTTATTTCTTTATTCATTTTCCTGCAATCAAAATGTTTCTCTGATTTGCACAAAATGATATTCAGTTTTTAGCTTGATTACGCCTATCGTAGTTTTTTTAGTACAGATTCTGCTCTCTCTCTCTCTCTCTCTCTCATCTATTGATATATATATATATATATATATATATATATGTATTAATATATAATATATATATAAAATATAATATATATATATTATATATATATAATAATATATATATAATATATATATGATATATAATAATATATATAATTTATATATATATATATATATATATATATATTGGTAAAAGTTACTTAAACGCCCACACGGAACGGGAGGGCTCGGATCAAAAGAAAAATTTCACAGGTAGCCTCTATGATACATAAAATAGATGTTTTAGGGGCGAGTAATGAATTTTTTTTTTTTTTTGACCCTGACCTAAACCAACCTTAACCTAACCTTAACCCTAACCTAACCTAACCTAACCTACTTAACCTACCCTAACCTAACATGAACCTAACGTTACCTAATTTCGCCCCTAGTGACCATAGTAAAAAAAATACAATAAAAACAAAAAAATTTCATTCCCCTCCCCTAGAACATTATTTATGTATCCATAGGATGCTACCTGTGAAATTTTTTTCTTGATCCGACCTTCCCGTTCGTGATGGCGTTTAAGTAACGATGTTCTATAAGGATGTGTACTCACATTATTATATATATACTATATAGAATATCATAATATAATAATTATTTTTTAATACTATATAATATATATTCGGTATCGTTATAATACTACGTGAGCGTGTAGTAATATACTATACTATATGATACATAAATCATATATATAGGAAAGTTCTATATTTGAATCAGTTTCATATTTTCTGAAAAATTTTTCGATGGTTCAAAAAATTTCTAAAGTTCAGAAAAGTTTATAAATATAAGTTTATTTTAAAAATACTTCTTTATGCCAAACTTCTTGGAATTAATGCAGAAGTTGCCACTAATAAGATTTTCTTAAAAAAGCTTAACTAAGCTTTATCATTATTGAACTTAGAGATTTTTTGAACTTAGAAAATTTCAGAAAATTAGAACTATTCAAAATATAGAACGATACCAGTATAATATTATATATATATGTGCATACCTATCTATATATATATTCATATATATATATATATATATATATATATACTATATATTATATATATATATATATATTACTAAATATACTATATATTACGGTGAGAGTTGAGGTGAGTGAGGTGTAGATATATATATATATATTACTATTATATATATATAAGGGGATTATCTATATAGCTAATACTATATATATAGTATTGGTACTACTATAATCATATATTTATAGTATAGTGAGTATGATGAGCGTGCTGTAGTACATTATATATAATATATGCAAATATTATATTAATACTGTAGTACCTATATATATATATATATACTATTATCATCATCTTCTTTTTATCCCCAAAGTGTACTGTATGTTTTTTTTTAGACATAGATTACTTATATATAATATTATATATATAATATTATTATATCATACTATCGAATATATATATATTATATATATATATATATATATATATCATATGATATACAATATGTATATATTATATATTTTTTATATATACATTACATATTAATGTAATATATATATATATATCAAATATACTAATATTATATTATTATATAATTACGTATAACTTATATATGTTATATTTATACTGTATAGCCATATATATTATATTATAAATATATATATATATATATATATATATACTACTTATATATATATTATATAATTTATATATGCGTATATATGAGCTTTTTACCTAGTACTATGTATAATAGTGTTATATATGTATATATATATATATGCTGAGTATTGCATTATGATATAATAGTATATAATTAGTACATATATATAATATACTACATAGTATTGATTATGATGTAGTGATATATATATATTATATATAATTACTATAATTATTATAATATATATATGACCTATTATATATATATACTATATACATTATACTATATATATTAATTATATTACAAATACACATATTACTAATCAATATACTATATATATATATATATATTATATATATATATATAAATATATTTACACACTTTATATATATTATATATATAAATAGTATAAAAATATATATAATAATATATAAAATATTACTATTATATATTGTATATATATAGAATAGTATATATATATATAAATACTATATATATACTATATTTATTTTTAATATAGCGCATATTATATACTATATATATATAAATTTATATATATAAGTTATATATAATATATATAATATAAATTATATAGTAAATATATATATATATATATATAACTGATATATATTATGTGGCCTTACCTAGAGACGTCCAGAATACAACTATGGCACTAGTATGAATAATAATATATCATATAATAATCAGGCCTATATCTTTTTAATTATATTACTGATAATATATCATATGATTAAGCTTAGTACTATATAAAGTATATAATATAAATACTATTAAGTACTATATATATATATAATGCCTATTATATATTATATATATAATATATACTATATATGCATAGTCATAGTATTTATCTATAGTATAATCATTAAAATTTGATAAGAGTTATTAAAATTATTAGATAAAACTATCTCATACTATTTGTTATGAGAATATAATATAGTATATATATAAACGTATATCTAGTTATAGTATTAGCTATATTATATACATTATATTATATAGTATATATACACTATATATATAATATAAGTATATATATATATCACGTATGATATATACGTATATATAAACTATATAATTATACAGTATAGATATATATTATATTTTAGCTAATATAATATATATAATTATATATATATATACTATATATATATAGCATGTTAATATGAGATAGATAGAATTGTCTTATGCTTATATATAACAATACTTTACACAGTTCATGAATACCCCTCTCAATACTATATATACATTAACATAATATTATGTACATATATATTATATATATTATATTATCTATATAATAGTATTATATTATATATATACATATTATTATATGTAGATCATAAAATTTATTACTACTACTATAATAATATATAACTCATAATATATATATAGAATATACTTATTATATATATTAGTATATAATATATATCATATATATATATAAATATATATATACCTATACTAATTCTATTATACATCTAGTGATATAATGTAGTATAACATTAATATAATATTATTCATAATATAATAATTATCATTTCAAACAAACTATATATATTATATATCTATCATACATTAATATGATATAATTAAATATATATATTAAAGTTATATACTATGATTGAATTGTATATTTCTAATATATTCGTCATATCATATACTATATATAACAATAATAATATAGTATAGTATAAGATATATAATATATATCTATATACTATGTCCCCTCTGATAGTATATATATACTGATATATATAATACTATATACTACTACTACCTATATATATATATTCAATCATAATTAGCATATATATATACCCTATGCTCACTCTATGCACTGCCACAGGGCAGATCAAGTAACAATCTCTGACATCTCTGCATTGTCTCTACGTACATCAGTCTACCTTCTTTTCTATATATCATATATTACATAATATATCTTTATATACTTATACTATATATATATATATAACTATATATATATATATAGTATATATAAATATAATATACTATATAGTAAACTATACTTATATTTCATATATATCAAGTCTTTTTAATCTATATTTACTAACCGATATATAATTATATATATAGCTATTAGTATATATATATTATATGATATATATTAAATATATATATTTATATATATACTTATATATAGATATATATACAATATATATATATATATAATATATATATATATATATATAGTAATAATAAATATAATATATAATATAAATTATTATATATAAAATTTATATATAAACTATATATTATATATTACTAATAAATAACTAATATATATAGTAATATATATAATAATATATATATATATATATACTATTAAATTAATATATAAATATATCTATAGTTAATATATTATATATTACTAATATAATATATTATATATATATATGATATATATATATATAAATAGTATATACTATATATATATATATAGACTAATATGTATAATTATATAATAATATATATATATATAAATTATATAATAATATATATATGAAATAATATATATATCATAAACTATATAAGTACTTATATACTATATTATATATACTAATAGTATTATTATTATATAATATATATAGTATAATATATATACTATATATAGTAAATATATATATATATATTATATATATATATATATATAAAATATATATATATTATATATTATATATATATACAATATAGTATAATATATATATTATATATATAATAACTAGTATATAGATATATATTATATAATTATATATATATATTGATATTAATTATTACTATATATATATAAAGCATTATAGTATATATAAAGTTATATAGTAATAATATATATATAGAATATATTAGATATATTAGGTAAAATATGGTTATATATATAAATATCTATATATATATATATATTATATGACATATATACTATAATATATATATATATACTTAGTATATATATATAGTAATAAATATAATATATATAAATATATATATTATATATTATTATATAATATATAATAATATATAATATAGCTATATATATAAATCTATTATATATAGTATAGTATATACTATATATATATACTAATATATATAATCTATATATATATATAAATATAAATATATATAATAGAAATTATATATATATATATATATAACTTAGATATATATATATATATATATATATATATTATATATATAAATAATATATATATATATATTATATATATTATATTATATATAATATATATATATAAATATATATATATATAAATAGATATAATATCAATAAATACGACATAGCATAATAGAAATAATTTATATCTCGAAATATCAAATATAATATATATAATATATAATATATAAATTATATATATATATTATAACTATATATATATATATTATATATATAAATATATATATATATATATATATATATAAATATAGTATATATTTACATAATTTTGTAACAAGTTTTCTATAAATGTAATGTAATTTTCTATGTAAAAGTAGCCAATTCAAAATATTATGATGGTCAAATAGTTATGGAAAATATATAAAATTTCAAAACTTCAATTTGAACCACTTTTCTGTATACAAACTGTTTGACATAGCCTATATATTCAATAGCTTTCATTTTATTTGCTATTTTGCTTCTAAAAACCTTTTGATTTAAAATATATTGCATGTTGTAAATATTTATGAAATTCAAAAGAGGTTATTGACAGTCTTCGTAAAGAAACGGTAAAGTAGCTATGTGAAAATATCCATGTTTATACTGTTCTGCTACAAATGTTCTTGAATTGAATTTGATAAACGTCATATAAGCCTTTAACTTCATATTTTAGAGTATATTACATAAACAAAATTTTGTCCTGAACTATTTGGATTGTTATAGACAAGTTATTTTTTTACTTCTTTGATTAATTTTAATTACTAACTGTTGGATTTACTAGGAAAATCTTAAAGGCATACATTTTTCAAACTACTTTACCATTAGCTCTTTGATGCTTATTATCGATATCAATATATACTAATATATATATATAAATGATTATGTATATATATTATATATATATATATATATATATATATATATATATATATAATATATATATATATATATATATATATATATATATATTATATTATAGATATAAGTATAGTATATATATATATACCACCACCTATAATTAAATATTATACTATAACTATATATCTCACTATATATATCAATATAGTAACTTGGTGGAGTAAATAGAAAAAGTGTAAGATATTCAATTGTGCAATTTAATTGTGTTATATGTGGATTAGTCAGTAATGTGTGATGTGATAGCTAAGCTGGCGTGGCTCGGAGGTTAGTGATACTGACCATATGTAACGTACGGCTTGGTTCAATACCGCCTTATACGAAAACCAAAATTTTTTCATTATTCTATATATATATATTGCGCTCGATATATAAATAAGTAAATATATTAAATAAGTAAATATATTAAACAAGGAGCGAGAGATAGTGGTGACGTCAATCGCTGATTTCTTAAAATTTATGTGCTCGTCTGTCTGTCTGTTTTTTCGTGTGTGTGTGTGTTCGCGTTTTCGAAACGAGGCGGGGCAGGGTATTGAGCGGTGCGGTGCACTGCATAGTGCGTAGCGGGACGGTTCAGTGCGATGCAGTGCGCTGGGGCATTAGGAATAAATATGAGTAATGATGAGTCAGATTTAACGGGTCGCAAGGACAGCTGTATTAGCCTGTGTGAGGCGGTGCGGTACGGTGCTGCGCAGTTCAGTACGTGGCGCTGGAGACTCAGGTGAAAAACTAATCGCGGCGCCGACCCCAGAAATCGATTCGGGGGTCAGAAGACCCATAAATTCATGTCTGAAACGACCTAAAAGCCAATGATGCAAATGCAGCATTTGCAACAAATTCATTCTCATTTCTGGGCCCTAATACTGAAACGATTATATCAACAATAAGAACAATAAAGTTCGAAGAAATGATTACTTAAGACAAAATGGTAACAACAATAACAAAATATTTAGTTTTAACATACTTTTTACAAGTTCTTTCTATTCTTCTAAATAAATCCTTTATTTTTCAGAAGAAAATTATAAAGGAATAATAGAATACTAAATAGAAATTAAAACCTTTAATATTGTACCGGAATTTTTCTCCACCTGGTATGCTTTAGGCTTGTATCTCAAACGGTTAACTAACTATTTTATAAATGAATTTACAATAATAAATTTAAAAACATTTTAAAAATAAAAATTATGTTTACTTAACTTGTGAATATCTTGAAAAATACATTGTCGATTGAAATAAATCAAAAAAAGGCTTACAAGTTACTCTCGTAACGTATAGTATAAGAATTAGATGCTTCTAGGTTGGCTAGTGCAAAACACTCAAATAATAAAAAAACATTTAAGCATTCATTAATTTCATTAAATTTCACATTGATATCTGGCCTAAGTTTTTAATAAAAAAAAAGATTCTGCTATACGAAGATAGTTAAAATTGCCAACATACACTTGTTTGGAATAAGATTTTAACACACACTAGCAATTTCAACTCGTAGGAGGTTGGATTGTGTTCCGCTAGTGTTAACGCTCGCATATATTATCTGGGTTTATAATCCTGTTGCATAATTCGGGTTCTTAAAGTGTTAGTTGTGTAGTCTTACAGTAAAGAGAACAAAAGTCTTTAACCTGCAATTGAAATTATGTTTTAACACAACATACACTATAATCTTTCCGAAATAATGAACCACGTGGTTACTAAAATATGAGGACAATTGTTCCGTTGTATAGCTCTTACATTGCACCGTTCCTGCTAACCCATGTTGCCTTAGTATAGACTAACTTACTCAAGATTAGACCTTCCTGATTTTCCTAACTTTCATTAAACTTTGACTGTATTTAAAGTAACTGTGTGATTAAGAGTAGTATACTGTATTAACTTAAATTTGAGGTGTTACAAAACTTTTTGGTAGCGTTTTTTTTTCTATTTTAAAATTGAGGTGATACAAAACATTTTAGTCACAGTTTTTTTTATTTTGATCAAAATCTTATCTTTGTTAATAGAGTCTCCCATGTTGAAGTTATTTTATAAGCCATTTTATGGATTAAGTTTTTAATAATTTGATAATTTTAATTGCCTTTCTGGATATTAGAATCATACAATGATTTTCTTCTTTAATCTGTACTTAATATTTCTCTCTCTTTTTGGCCTACCATTTTTTTAAAACAAAGTAAGACATCTAGGAAAGATTTTTTTTATTTTAACATGTTGCTCATAAGTGAAGTCTAGGACGGATAGTTGCATAAGTCCGTTCTATGAATATTTTTTAAGTGATTTGAGCTTTCAAATTGACAAATGTGCCATCGACGTATCTTAAATATGTCTTCGATTTTAAAATATGTTTATTTTTCTAGTCATAATTGGTTTTCAAATTGAAACAATGTAGACGGCGAACGTTTCTCTGGCCTGGCCCAATGGATCCATCAAAACTATCATTTTTTAAACAAACAAGTTTCATAATAAAATTAAAAGGGATTCGTTTAGTAACAGATAGTTAGAAGCTTTTTAAACATAGTTTTTTTAAATATTTGGTGGTGATTTATCTCTGTTGTTCCATAAACTTCCTTAATATAAAGGTCTATTGAATCTTTAATGGAACGTTAAAGTTTGTCTCACTACAAGGCCCAGTTAATTTGTATGTAATTGTTGAAATAGACAGTAAACGCATCCAATAGTCGGAAACCTGCTTATTGAATGGGGAAAGCGGATAGCCTGTGATCTGATGAAAAGGAAGCCCACACCGCTTGGATCATCACAGCCAAGCTGAATTGGTCTACAACATTGGGGTTTATGTTGCCAAGCTCATTTAAGTGTATTGGTAATAGGTCAACTGCCGTATAAATAATCAAAAGAGGACCCGGTAATGTGGATCCATACGAGGAATGAGACACAAAGTAATATCTTCTACAGGAAGAAGTGGTTGTGTCTAAACGTCTCATAGTAAGTGAGTTCCTGTGTTAAGGGCATTGATCAGAAAAAGGGTGTCAGAATATCTTACAAGGTATCTTAGAGTTAGACGAGGTGACAGAGTACTTCCATATGGTGGGCGAAGGTTGAAATCTAGTTAACAACCGGATTAAGGCTGAGCTGCTTATAAAGATCACTAAGTTGACCTAAGTAATACCACACCTCGGAGCCAAGTAGACGGCAATACAGTAAAAGTCGGTGGAAAGAGTGATTCGTACTGCAGTTGCAATGAATTCCTAGTTTGAAGAGAACGGAACACAGGGACAGATTTAAGAAATGAGGTATCCCTGCACCTCCCCTATCCATTGGTCAAACTCTTCTATAACCAACGGTTAGCCGCGATTACATCCGAAGTTTGAAGAAATCTACGTAAAATAGACAAGTTCTGAAGAACTATATGTACTGTTGGTGTACATATGTTTAATTATTGAACCAGTCCTCAAAATTAGATATAGCCACGAATTCCATTGGAATGGAGAGTGGCCCATGATATGTGGTTGATAAATGTAATAGACCATGGTCATTTTGGTGACAATTGTCCTCTATGTTGCTTATGGGTGATTAAATTGGCAATTCTAGATGGGGAGGAGAAAGCTGGACGTTACTCGACGAGGAGGAGAACAAATCTGGTGGTTAAGGAATATGTGTACATACAGAAGATTTGGTTTCACGCATCGGTTTTGATAAAAGTTTTTCAATAATTTGGTGGGTGGCTTTGCCATAAACTAAGTAAGTGAGCCTCAACCAAGTCCGTCTATTGTGTTGAACTGTTAATCGTTTGGAAGAGTAACCAAAAATGCCACTCAATTATGGCGTGGAAGCGATTCAGCATCCCCAAGCAAGCAGAGTTTCAGAAATGTGTGGAAAATATGGGCGAATGTTTCCATGGATGCAGTGTCAGTCAGTCAAATTTAATCATACTGGAAAAGTGTCACTTTTTGTAAAGAAGTTGGAGTTCCGATATCCGGATCCAATATGATACTGCCATTGGTTATGGAGTCTTGAAACTAAAGACTTTGTCATCGAACCATCAGGTGGATGATTTTGGAAAACTCCACAATTGTGTTATAATGGGGAAACCTCTGTCCCCCTTTCATACCACCAACAGAATTAGAAGGTTTGGAGCGCTTGCGGTGTTTTGAGTTGAACGCTTTTCCATTC
>JABUQX010021536.1:10000-15000 GCA_015478945.1 Trachelipus rathkii
AAAAGTCCATTACTTCTATTTATCTACTGCACAATTAATCTTAATATATGCTGTCCTTAATCTTATGAACAGAGTGTGTATAGGTAGACGAATCCGCGGGCGTAGAAGTGATGCGACCAGGGCCCTAGACCTCTTTCCTAATTATAGATAAGGAGGGTATGAATTCGTCCCTAACTTATCATAATAAATATTATATAAATATAAAAAAAAAAAAAAAATTGTTTTATTCGCTCATATTTAATTAAGATCACGCACTCAGGTTAATAGTAACAAGTTTAATTATGAGATTACATCTATTAATTCTATGAAAGTTTTTATATATTTTATAATAAAATGTTACAAATATAGGGTATATCAAAATGTACCCCTTCATAATAGAAATATTATTATAAAATGTTACGTAAATATTACAATAAATGTCAATAATTGTTTAATAAAATGAATAAAATTTTATTGATATTGGGATTTTAATATATTTTTCTAGTGTTATATATAATATATACACTCGATATATAGATAGCTTTATCAACTGGCTAAAATATAGTAAATAAATATATTTTTGTTTCTATACACCAGGGGGACACCACATTAGTGCGCATAATTCACCTAAGGGTCCTAGAGGTCTGGTGCCGCGATGTCACCCTATGACTCTTAGTTACGCCACTGTAAAATTGATGGGGGGTGAAGCGGACCACCATTGTTTTTCTCAACTTGTAAATCACATATTAATTATTATTAATGACATTTAATTTATTAATTACTAGTATATTAATTTATTAATATTTAATAATTAAAAAATAGTATCCTTATATATTAATTATGAGAATTAATAATAAAAAAAATATAGAAATATTTATATTATATAATAAAAAAACGAATATTACAATAAAAAGTGTCAAAATTATTATTTATGAAAATTTTTTAGAAGCGTAGTAAGAGGTGAGTGAAATCTGAGTAACATAATTACAAGCGATCTCGTTTCACATTATCCTTACTAATCCGGTGACAATGCTCTTTAAATTTTCTATATCAGTGTATGTGGGAGTATGTTGTCTAATTACTTACAGCCTTCACAGAAAGTTTTCATTATATGATAGAGATACATAATTATTATCGATTAAGTAAAAAACAAGTTAAAATATAAATAGAATCACTAACAGACAGCTTTGTAAATGAGAGATGAGGGAGAGACGAGATCTATATTATTTCAAATGTTTGATCGATCACGAGAAAGCGACACGCGATAAGAGTTCTGCGAATATGAGTACTAGACGAGACCACCTTAAATGCTAGGGCGAGAAAAAATAGAATGAAAGGCTTTACGCGTAAGGCGGACTAGACCTGGCAGACTTAGCACGCAAGATAGTACCACCACCAAACAATCTGCTGCTACTCACGACAGACACACCCTGAACTAGGCACCTATGGCTCTAAAAACGAGGAACCGCTCGTGAGAAGGGCTCGGCGCTATACGGGAGTTGTATCAAAGTCCCTCGAAGCACCTGCCGCTAGGACAGGGTCTTATATGGGACCTAAATATTGTTTAACATGAGATACAGAAGCACCACAGCTTGCTACGCACGTCCGTTCACACAGAATAGATGGTGTCAAGAAGAAGTGGACGAAAGAAAATATGTGATCGACGCCACACAGAGATTGTGTTCACTACTTTTTCTTCAGATTTTGGAAGAATTAGATCAAATCTAGTTTATATTACGAGTCTAGTAATCGAATAAGAGGAGGAAAGGCTAGATTCGCCAGCTGAGTAGATTGTTTAGACGAAATGTAATTTATGGAGAGACACATAGGTCCTAGAATATGTATTTTTCAATACATCTAGAAGACCTGGAGGTTTGAGGCGTTTGTTCTCTACTCACACCGTTTGAGAGAGACTGTATAAACTGTTCTCCTCCCTAGTGTATGAGCACTGGATTTTTCGTCTGTGCGAGCGATTCTTTTATTAGTTGATTATCTTACAGTATACAATCGATCTTCTAGTGGATATGAACAATAAAGACATAGAGTGGGGGTGAACAGAGCCTCTGGGTAACCGAATTACCGAGAATTTGGCGAGTCCAAATTGAATTTTTTTTTTTTTTTTTTTACCTGTTACCTCTCAGGATAGGCGCAGTATCATACTTTAGGCGTTACTGGAAGTGGCCAGAGGATAACGAAGGCAGAATGTCAGAGACCTATTGGATAGTGTGAGTGAGAGAAGAGGTATATTGTGTCTAAGGGTCTAAGAGATAAAAGGAAATGGTAAATTTGCAAACTCCGAATCATACATCTATCCTATACTAATTACACAATATCTAGTATCCTACACCTATCCTGTGTAATATTTGTTTCTTATGTATTATGCGATCTGCACGAGGTCGCACTCCGGTTCCGTGTGGGATGTAGAAGTTCAACATTTATATCACCATCAATATTAATATATATACCGTATTATTAAAGTTATGAGCGTAGATAAGCGACGTACAAGGCAACCCATAATCTGAGGTAATACTACCCGATTAAAGTGACCAGAAAAAACTGACTGAGTAGGAGTCCAAATGGATATTGAGGTAATAGTATTATGAAGAATAGAAGTATTAATTATATAAATTATAAGAGATATTAAGGTTATGTTAGGTATCAGTATATATTATACCAATAGAATGTCACGAAAGGTGTGTTAATATTTTAATTATAGTAGAGATAAGTATGACTTGATGGAAATAATAGGTATCAAGTGTGTTCAAGTAAAATATGGTTATATGGTATAGACGATCCGGTATGTGTGTGGGTTTCTTTAAATTAGCTGCTCCAGGTTGTTGAGATGCTGGAAATGAATACGGATACCTCCTACTCACCCACCTAAATATCAGCTTAGTTGAGGAGGTCAACCCCCGAGACCGCATTTCTCAAAGTATGGTTGTGTACATTGAAATCCCGGGCAGACCTAATTTAACAATAGGCCAAATAGAGGACCTCAGTACATCTACTTGTAATCGAGAAAGACAAACACAGCAGCTCGGTCACGCGTATAAGATTTAACGTAGGATCACATCAAACACACGCTATAGAAATATAATCTGATCCAGTTTTCGAGAGAACATGAGTTAGTCATGATAACAACTAATATATATTTATCTATAACGCTATGTTATAGAATATCGGAGAAGTAAAGTATATTTTAAAGCCTAGTAAAGCAATACATCGAAACGTTAGAGATTCGACGATCTACTAAAGACGTGCTTAAAAACAAGATGTATAGGTGTCTTATGAATATGAGTGATTGACATACAGTTCAAATAACTACGGCGATGTTTCTATCCCACTTCCTAACACAGCCAAACAAGAGATTACAATATAAGTAATACATGTATTAAGATCATAGTTAAATACACAGAGAACATATTAGGAAAAATACAATAAGTTAATTAGCCCATCCACGTTGAGAAAGTTGAGAGATAAAAATATGTCCCACATAACAATGTAAGACCATATTACACTGGGTCTCACAAGATGGAGCAAAAAAGAGCTCTCACGCTATATGTTAGTTAGAATTCCTCAGCGATGTATATGTCATAAGATGTTATAAGAATTGACATAATGCTCATAAGAGATGTCCTATAGTATAAAAACAGAGTACGCTAATAGTAAATGATGATTTCACTCACAAGACCGCACCTGCCATGCTAACTCAATAAGACACCTATCATGGCCTACTCTTAACTTAAAATCCATTTTCCACACTCTCTAGGACAAATATTAACAGCAACCACAAACGAGGAAAACAAACAGTTAACGACACGAAAAAAGATATTTACTGAGCCACAAACGTGCAGAAATCAGGTTACCAACATATAACACCACGTATCTTATCTCAGAACCAACACTGAGCTCAAAATTGCATATTATATTAGCGGGCGTAATATAGTTGAAAAAGTTGAATCGTATTTACGTAAATTGTAAAAATATGAAAAATCACTAAAGTTAAAAAACACTTAACGTCATCTTTTCAATCACATTCTAGCGACGAAACAGCGGCGCGATCAACTAAAATACACACAGCAGCAATATATATACAATAGATATCTCAAGATAATATATATTATCGATTTACAGCATTAAAACTAAATTTCAACACAAGTTCAATGGTCCGTCGCAAAATAAATATATAAACATCAAAATTCTTCGAACAAACTGTGTATATGACAGAAAATTACAACGAGCGATCTTTGAGAGGTAGCATCTTTCCTTATTTATTATAATATTATTATAATATTATTTATTATTATTAAATTATTTAATTATTATTATTATAATATTATATATATATATAATTATTATTATTTAATATAATTATATTATTATAATTATATTATAATTATTATTATTTATATTATTAATGTTTTTATTTTCATTATTTCACCTTATTACAATATTATTCTTTTGAAGTTGTGTGTAATTTTATTGTTAATTTACATTAATATAATTATATAATATATTATTATTATATTTATTATATTAATTAACTATGATATATGAATATATTTATTAATATTATAAATTTTATTATTAATATAATTTATAAATACTCTAAGAAAATGTTATTCTTTAAATATTATTTAATTTAAACTATTTCATTAATATAGTAAATTCGAATAATATTTTTGCGCTATTGATACATTGTGATTTTTTTTTGTTTTTTTGGCGCTAGGGTCGGGGTCATTGAATGGTGTATAGTGAGGGCCCTGGTTATGATTGTTTATATTGAGTTATTATTGATTTGAGTTATGTTTATATATATAGTATTTATGAGTTTGATATATGAGTTGTATATTTAGTATGTTGAGGAGTTTATATAGTATGTTATTGGTTGAGTATATTATTATAGTGTTTAGTATTGTATATGATTATTAGATTATTATGTAGTTCGTTGTTTGTTATGTTATATGTTTATAGTATTAGTTTATAGTATTATGAGTTTAGTATATATGTTTAGTTAATGT
>JABUQX010021537.1:0-40000 GCA_015478945.1 Trachelipus rathkii
TTATGTTAAGAATATGAGGCTAACAATGCATATATTTCTATTTTGTTATGATTACTAAGTACACTTATTTAATTTTAGATACTGTGGTGGTTCATGTTGTTGAATAAGTCATTCGTAGGAATTGAAAATATTACGGATAACAGAATGGTGAGGGGTTAGGGGGAGCAGATAGACCGATTTGACTTTTAGAGATATTATTACTCAATCTCATTCGTCTAATTTCGAGTGTACGGATGAGTGTGAGAGAGATATAATAGATGTTTAACTTGATTTCTGAGATATTGGAGGGACGCTGTAATGTATTGAGCTTAGCCGATTTATATTCATGAACATATATCATTGAACTATCAGATGTAGAAATGAGTGTCCATTATAATAGCTGTTGAGATGAGGGGTTTTCCTTTTAAACTCGTGTGAGTGGTATATTATAAAGATAGTTTTCTTTTTGGAGATTTCTTGGTTCTTGGAGTAGGGTGATGTTAGGTCTTTCGCATCTAACTAGTTTTTGGATGAAAATTTTCCTCAGTATTGAAAACTAGGGCTTTATCTATAATTATAGATATCGAAAGATTTGAAGGTCACTTATTCGTTATATCTTCTTGATTTTAAGAAGGCATGGGGATTGAGAATGATGAAGCGGCAGCTGTTCTTGGAATTGGGTTAATCGACATTTTGTTAACATCGTTTCTTTTTTTACTATTTCGAAATAAGCTAATCCTTCTAAACTATAATCTTGGATTTCTTATTTCCGTGTACTAGTATGTGTAGGGTTATTAGCAACGGTATGGATAATATAGTATAATCAGTATGTATTAATTTATAATTATTATTAGTAATTATATAAGATAATACAGCATACAGTTATTATATATGTATTGTGAAAAGTAGGTTCTATGAATGGTCATGTGGGTTGCAATAATAAGTATGTTATTTTTTGCAACCATCTTTTAGTCCTGTGTTTGCAATGTTAATTATATAGTTATCTAAACATCTATCTAGCCTACATTTGCTATCTACTTTCAATTTCGTTGTATCTATTTAATTTTGAAGAGTTAATCACTATACATAGGTGATTTCAAATATATAAGAGCAAGATGTAGTAATACTCTTCTTTATTAGTTCATATAAAAAATGTAATTCGTATTAGACTATCAAAAATAGAATATAGACTCAAAATGATTAATGAAAATATCACTTGGTTTCTAATTTAATTTTTTTTTTATTTATATCATATTCAGAGTTCTTCATAGGTCACAAGAAATTATTATTCATTCAATGATTTTATTACTTAGTTTTATTATCATTAACACAAAGTTGACTTGCTTTGATAAAATTGTCTTTAATATTATTGATATGTTAAAATAATAACACCTGATAATAATGAATTTTTAACAAATATATTTTATTTAAATTTAGAATATTTATAATTTATTCCCTGATGTTTCTCGAAAGGCATTAGGATTGCCCGCATAAATATTATCATTAGTCCGTAATAGGAGTCAGTTCACGAAGCATAGTGCCTTAATAGTCCTCCTTACGTACTATATTAAGAAAGTGCTACAATACTAAATTGAGTAGTGCCTTATTGTTCCGCTCACACAAGTATTTCGACAAATATTAGCATATAAGCAATCTGCACAGCCTTGATAACTTATTTATGTATTAACTAAACTACATAGAAGTAACGGTTTATCTTAAGAAGCTTTATATCCCTTTATCATTTTATGTATACTATATTTTAATGATAAATATTTTTTTGAATCTTTATTATTTTAAATAAAATAAATCAATTTGTGATTTTCTTTTGATTTTTTTGATATTTTTGATTTTTTCTCGGATTCGTAAATGTGCGTCACGGCGAAATAATAATTCAAGTCACAAATTATATAGTTTCGCGTGACGTTACGGAATCTGAAAAACAATAGAAAAAAATCATATAAATCTAATGCATATCTATTTCTTTTTTAAATATTATGGATTGTTTCTCCAAAATAAAATAAATCCAAAAAATCACTAATAATAGTAATATTTCAAATCATCTATAATTATTCGTTATATAATAATATTATGATATATATATATATTAAATATCTCTCATATATAATTAAAGGGTATATATATATAATATATATATGATTATAGTATATATAATTATGATATATGATAATTTTAATAATATTAATAAATTTTAATATATTATAAAATTTCTTTAATTTTGTATTTAATGATACGATGATATATTCATAAGCTAAAACTTTGGAGGGAGGGAGGTGAGGCGGGTTTTAACCCTACCTCAATGAAAAAGCTATTATGTTATAAATATTTAATATCTATATAATAGTCATATAATATATATATATAGTATATTAAGCTAATTGAGCGGTTGAAATATGTATAGTTATATCACTTAATAATAATATGTATATATATATATATATATTACATATATAGTTTAAATTATTATTTATAGTAGTAATATATATGTATCAGTAATGATATATATATATATTATAGTATATATTAGTATACTGATATATATATATAGCGTATATAGTAATTATATATATGAATAGAATCTTCATATTTCATATAAAATATATGGAAAAAGGCCAATGCGTCATTTAATACCTGGCTGTTCGATCGCTTCGAAAAAATCCCCGTCAAATTTTTCCTGCGAGTAGCTGAAACGTTTCGGATTTCAACTATTTGTTTACTACATTGTGATATATATTACGTCACGAAGATTAATAATTTGAGAATAAAATTGATTCTATTTGAAGTCTCTCTCTTTCACTCCCTTCATCTCTCAATTATCGTCTATCCGTCTCTACTTCTCTCTTCCTATCTATGTAACTCTTCTTCTCTCTTAGTACCTTTACTCATGCCTCCTATCTCTCTCTTATCATCTACTAGTCTGCTCTGTTAACAATATTTATAGATTCTTCGTTCTGTCTTTACGGGTGCGCTGGTCTGGTCACCATCTATAATCAAAATACGCCCATATCATAATCATCTATCTATATTAATATAATATTAATATAATATATTATATATAGTAATAAATAATATATATATATATATAATAACTATATATTTAATTATATATATTTATATTATATATATTAATTAAATATAGTATATATAGTATTAATTTATTATAAATATAGATATAATATAAGTATATATATATATATAGTAAGTAAGTATATATATAATTAAGCTATATTAATTAATATATTTATATATATAGTAATATATATATAGTATATTGTATAAGTATATAATATATTTAGTATATATATAATTAGTATATATAATAGTATTTATATTATAAATATATAGTATATATAATTATATATATATAGTATATATACTATTATAATATATATATGTTTATAATATATATATGTAATAATATCTTATATATATATAATATAATATATATTAATATTTATATTAATATATATTATATATTATAATAAAATATATAATATAAATTATTAATAGATATATATATAATATTAATATAGTATAGTATTAATATACTATTGTATATATATTATATATTATATATATATATATTATATACTATATAATATCTTATTATAGTTATTATATAAGTATATATATAATATATATATACATATCATACATATATATAATTATTAATATATATAATTATATATTATATCTATTATATTAACGTATATATTATATATTATATAATATTTATACTATAATAGATATTATATGATATATAATATATACGTAATATAATGTACACCCTGAGCAGACGTATAGGCGGAACATAATCGTACATATTAAAAATATATATATACACATATAATATATTATATATTATAGTATATATTATAATGTTATACTATATATATATATATATAGGGCTTAGTATATAGTATCTTAGGAAGAATATATATGTAATGGCAATAATACATATTAATTTTGTAATTCCTCAAGTATATATATATATATATAATATAAGGTAAATAAAAGTATTAATATATATTATTATATATATATATGCGTGTATGTGTTTGATAACGATAATAAAGTTATTTTCATATACGATATATCGGCAAATCTAAAAAGCATATGAGCATATCGTTTTTAGAGTTTGAAATTCATCAGCTATATATTATTGAGTAAAGTTTGAGTAATATTTAAATATAAATAAGTTAATATCTTATTATTGCTTAAACTTCAAGGTGAGGGAATATCGTATGGAAATATTCTACACCGCGATATTTAGAAAGATCATCGTAAATGAAAATGATATACTAATCATTTAATATAAGATATAATGTATAATATAAATTAAAATTATGTATGAATATATTATTATTAATAATAATTGAAAAAATAAATACTAACAATAAGGACACAACAAATTTATAATTTAAAAAAAATCTGGAAGTTGACACTTTAGTAATAATTTCCAAATATACATTACTATTCAGTTTATGGTGTATAATTATATATAATACTGCGAAGTTTTCCATCTTGATTGGTTTATTAAAAAATAAATTGCATATAGAGGCTTTACGGGAGGTCTGATGCCGAAAAGTTTAGCATCACTAACTACTTCAGGGTGTATTTTGTGCTACAAATCACCATTGCAATAATTAGTAGCACTAATAATTCACATAAGATAGATATAAAATGTATGAGATTAAGAAATTTAATTAATCCATTAATTAGAAAATTATATATATATTTTTAATAATTCTATTATTGTAATTTAATATTTAATTATTTTATTATTATTATTATTAATTTATAGTATTACATTATATTATTTAAATATATCATTTATTCATTAATATATCATTATTATTATATAATTATTATTTTTAATATATTATTTATTATTATTTTATATATATTATACTATATAGTATATATATCTATATATATATATATTATATAATAAATATAAATATATATATATATATATATATATATATTATATATTAACTATATATTAATTAATATATAATATAATATTATAACATAATATATAATATATATATATGAGCTGCCTACCATTATATATATCTTTCAATAGGTAACGTAACCTAACTGAGTTATATATTTAATACTAGTATACTGATTATATGCTAGTATATTATAATATTATAATATATAAGTATATAGTATATATAGAATAATAATATATATATATATAGAATAACTACTATAGTATTATTAAATAAATAATATATATATTACTTCTTCATAGATATATATATATATATAAAGATTAATTATAAATTCTACTTTTGATTTTGATATATTTCTTATAATATATATCTCCAACTGTACCTCTGAGGACTTTAAAATAAATATCAAGCCGGCGGAGGAGGCTCCAAAGGTAAATTATAGGTACCGAAAATCAATTGCGTAAATTTTGAGATAGTCCATGTAAGTATTAGAGATGAGGGTAGGACTATAACAAAATTAATATTATTGGAATACGCAATGCAGTACCTTGTGTGAAAATTTATTCACTATAGTATATAATCGTACATATTAAATATAGTTTACTACACCATATCATGTGCTAAAAACCATCACGTGTGATGTCTGCTTAACTGCTTAAATATATATATAAGAATATACTGTAGCGAGTACTAGATTTAAGCGAAGTGGATCTATCTGCTCTTGTAGTAGTGTAAAATTAGTATATAATTTAAGCAGAATGACAATGTTAATGTGATCCCAGATCAATAAAAGGCTAAGGGCAATGAAAGTTTCATAGATGATCACAATATGGGAAAAAGTCTGTACTAAATTATATCATCAGGATAGTGTAGATAAATAGTTAACTTAATCCTCATGTACTATAAAATTTATTATTACATTTTTCTTAAATAAGGGATGCAACCCGTATATACCGGATTGGACCCCAAGTCGCAACCGTGCGCGTCGAGTTCACCCAGGTACAAGGACCTCTACATAAGGATCACATCTATGATTCCATAATATTTAATAATTATAGTCACTAATAATAATCTTTCTGTAAAAATTGAGGATTTTAGGAATAAAATATCATTTACTAAATACAAAAATATAATATTATCAGTTCAGGTATATTACATAATTCTCCCCTCCAAGTGAAAAATAAATAATAAATATAAAATAAATAAATTAAAAAACAAATACATTTTACAGAATTGAATTCAATAACAGAAATATATAAATTTATATAGATAATAGTTTGTTTATATAAAATCATAATACGTATAATATTACGCAAACTAGCCTCTAATTACCGTACTAAAGGCCAAATTCCTTATGCATATATATATGATAATAAACTATATCCTGAAGTATATATAATATAATATATTAATATATTATTTAAAGTATATCATTATATATAATATATATATAATAATTAAACTACCTCAAATTAAGAACGAAACTACTAATATATTTATTAATATAATTAGACCATTGTAAATTTAATATTGCATTTAGCGAACACCAATTAACCACAAAAATTTATTAAAATATCCAAAAAAACATTTGATTTATATTAATAACTAAATCAGATAGGATTGTAACATTATCACTGACGTGAGTTTTCAATTTTTTTTTTATAAAACTCCTTACCGATACGTTTATGTTTACATATTACGTGACTCTAGCAATCTGATTGGAGGGAAAAAATTAAAAATAAAACTTAACATTGTCCAACTTTTTTATCCCATCAAGAGAAGACCTTACTAAATGATTGATGCTATGAATTAACGAGGATTTAAATAGAGTAAAGTGTTAATTTAATATTATTTAATAGAAAAAAAATAGGTAAAAACAAAATAATTTTTGTAGACATTATTTACTTAAAATATTTTTATACATATGCTTCATTGAATAAATCTTACGACTTAGCAAGGATATTGCTAATGGAAATGCTAACTTAGCGTATGCTGCCATGCGTAGAAGTATTTTCATTAAATGCATAAGCATTATATAATATATACGTATAATAATTATAATAATTATTAATAATTATTAAATTATAAATAATAAATCTATAAATATTATAGTATTATAATAAATATATTTAATAATATAGTATTTAATAATATAATATTTACTTCAAAATCTTAATAAATAATTTTATTATTTATCGATAACCCTATAAATAAACTTATAAGTTTTGTTTATTCACTGGGGGTGAGGGTTTTGTATTTTTTACTAGTATTTTCTCTATTGTAAGGCTACCTGGTGGCCTTGGAATCATACGTAAAATAAACTACCCCCGGAAAGTATAAATAATAATGGCCAAAGATCAGTGGAGTCTAGAGCACAGATTTGGGGGTTGCAAATAATAACTAATAAAAGGATAACAAACTTTGAAAATAATGGGAACCGTAATTTTATTATAAATTACTTTTGACGGGTGTCTATAACTTTATTTTTATCACCTTAGCAAATCGGTTCCTAGCAATTTTGTATGTAATAAAAGCTAAAGAGTCAAGTAATATAAACTTCTTAATATAAACATTTCAAATTTTAAAGTTCTCCTCATATATATATAGACTTTTTTTATTTTTTTTTTTATAAGTTATATTATTAAATTGATACAACTAAATTAACGGAAATTCAAAGAAACGAGAACTAACTTGAAATTATTTTTCAAATTATTATTTAATTTTTTATATGGTATATATATAATCAGCGATATTTTTTTTTTAAATTCTGAAGGTATTTATTGTTTATAATTTAAACTATTGTATGGTCACTAGGAAATTTTTTGAGGTATTTTTCACTAATTACAGGATTTTTCAGAGCAAAACCTAATCCGCCCCAAGAGTAACTTTTAAGACAATTTTAAATTGTTAGCAATATTTAAAAACTACATATATTTACATTATAGAGGTATACATATTTAATGAGCTAAATTAATATGCCCAGTACGCATGGTGGCTTGTTTTATGATGTAGTAATTTTATAACTTTATAATATAATCATGAAATAAAAAACATCGTTATATGATTAAATGTTCGCGACTACGTATCCAATATCTCTAGTACGTGATTATGTATAATAAAACTTATTTGTGCCTTATTAACAAATAACTTATTTTGAAGGAGTTGGCATCCTCTATAAAGAGAACATAATATAACTCTATATAATAAAGCCTAGTCAAGCCACATAAAAGACCTATCTTAAATGTGTCAATGCATTGTGTCCAAAGGTATAAATGCATGAAGCTTCGCTTTGATAAGCTATATACTATGTGATCGACTAGTATACTTTATTAAGGTTGTTAATAAATTTTTACTATTTGTTTAAAGCCCAACAAGCTTATAAATGTAAACTGGAAGTCATTCATCTCTCTCAAGGTCATCATCTTCTGACATTTTCGCCAAAGCTGATTCAGAAAAATTAAACGACTTTATGAATAATCTTCTTGATCGTGCACTAGAACCATAAAAAAAAACCCGCATTACAGTATTCCTCATGTCCATCCCTGCACTATTCTAGGTGATGCTAGCTTGTGTCACCCCCGAAGCACGTGAAGGAGATACAACGCGAATTCCACTTTACGAGCATTCTGTATAGTGCCAATTTTGTAATTGAAACCAGAAGGAACATTAAATTACTAATCCATTAATTTGAGTGTTATTTTATTTTTAACCTTCTTAAAGAATTTTATTATTATTATTATTATATTATTATATTCCATTATTTCATTTTTGGATTCATTATCATAAATTCACTCTTATTTAATCATTTATTATAATAAACTCTATATTTATTTTTTTTCAATCTAAATAAACTTGGATATATTCTATTAATATATATACTATATTTTATTTATTATTATGTTAATTATGTAAAATATTTATATTATTATGATATATTATATACATCTATATCTAATCATCTATTTCATCGACATACAAATACATCATTTATTTTTCACTATTCTTACTTCTAGCACTCTATATAAAAATAGACGATCAAATGAATCGAACATTAAAAGCACTCAACACTCAACCATAGCATTCTGATAACATCATATCACACTCCAATACCCATACACTTGGCCATCCCCACAAAAACTCTATCCTCCTTATGTTTGGCCCCGTAATTTAAAAGGTCATTACCTGGCACTTAAACCCATACTATCACATTATATTCATTCATAATCATAAATTATACTGATACTATTTAAACTAATTATCATATTACTATAATAATACATAATAGTAAATTTGTCATCATATACATGCTATATTGCAAACATTATACATCTTATAATAATTAAACATATAATTTAACTTGTACTATAGTAAGACTTATAATATCAATATGTTTCCATTAACATAATTTTAACAAATTTATAATAATATAATTTAAATTTGGTGATATCTATATTACAAATTACAAATTAACTTAATTTAAATTAAATTCATAATTATAAATAATTAGTAAATACTAAATATATAAATACTAAATCAGCTATATAATTTAATATTAATTATATTAAATAATTTCTATATAAAATCACCATACATGCAATTAATTACTATTACATATACTAATATTACATGCATCCATTATTCTATAACAATTAATATATCATAGTACATCGATTATTCACATTACACATACATTATAATATAGCATCAAATTGTACTAATCACAAATTCTTTTATTATAAATAAAATAATTACATTAATAATATTCAGTATAATAAAATTAATCAAGTTTGACAAACTAAAATATATCATTACATAATAATCCATACATATCAATCATGATTCTAATTATATCATAATTAAATATTAATATATAATATATAACATAAATTAAATAATTATAAAATAAATAATCAAATTTTGAAAGGTTAAGAGCAAGAAAAATATCGACTTATTTTATCCGACGAATAATACCGACAATATATATTACATATCATTAATTATAATACTATAATATTTAAATTAATCTAAATTAAATTATAATATACAATATATTCATTCAAAATTACATATTAATATCTATAAGTAAAATACTATCAGTATATCAATGTCATCACATATTATTAATTAACATGTATAGATTGTTTTTTATAAAAATTAATCATATAAAAGTTATATAAATTTTAAATACATTTACATATAAATATACTAGTATAATAAGCTACTTTACTAAATATTTTCATCCAACTATTATGCACATGATAAAAATATACATTTAATATTATATCTAATTATATAATATTTTAATTAATTAATGATAATAATTGGAATATAAGAAGAGTATATTTTAACATTTAATACTTAAAATTATAACGAAAAACAATATTTGATAAATTTTTCCCAAGGAGTGTGTATATAATGAATGTATATAATGTTAAAGAATATTAATGTTATTTTTTATTTATAAATTTTTTGAATTAATTGTATTTTCCCCTAACCAAATATATATGCCCCTCCTTACCTCAAAATTTTTCAAGATCAACTTAAACCCTTAATTATCTCCAATAATAATCCCTAAAAAAATGTTAAAGTAGAAACACCCTCTTTAAAAATCTTACTGAAACCATCTCTCTCTAAAATATGTGCCAAATCTGTGGGATTTTATTAACTATGGTGGTTGTCGAGTCCTTGAATATATATTCCAAAGTGTCACCCCTCGCGATACTCAGACGTTTTCAAAAAAACAAATTTTTCTAATTTTTTTTTTAAATTATTAATTTTTTAATAATTAATATTATATATATTTATATTATATTTATTAATAATATATATAATAAATATATATATTAATTAATTATATTATTATATAATTATCAATAAATAATATTTATTATAAATTATTTAAATTTAATAATATTATTCATTTAATAATAAATTTATTAATTAAATTATAATATAATTTATTATATTAATAATTATTATATTTCAAATTATAATAATTATATTATATATATCATATTATTAAATTTATTTATTTATTATATATTATTATATATATAATATATTATAGTATAATTATTTAATATAATATGTATTATTATTATTAGTTATTTTTATGAATTTTAATTAATTATTAAATTTATATTATATAAATTTATAATTTATTATATATATATATTGATTATACTTAAATATATTTATTTAATTTAATAATTACATTTTGTGTGAAAGGAGAATTCAGGGTGCAATGAAAAACATTAACTACCAATTAACTTTATTTATGATTTGGAGAGGTGGAGTCTTCACACTCTATTAATATTATTATATGAAATTATATATGATATGTGTATACCTCGATCTGTGTCTGTTAAATGAGTAAAAATGGGTTTTTAAAATAGAGTTTTGTGCGCTGATTCCAATGGACTTACATTATTTTGAGAATGGAAGCACTAATATTACTCTCATCTATATTTGCTTTGAAATGACTTAGTATATATTAATATATTTAGATATAATATAATATATTACCTTTATTTTTATATTATTATTAAAATTTCAGTTATTTTCAATATTATATTTTAAATTTATTACTTCCACTTAATTGAGAAGCACGAATAAATAATTTGTATTCAAAATAAGATTAAATTTAATTTATTTATTATTTTATTAAATATTAATTAACATATATATTTTAATAAAATTGCCTTTAGAATAGTATATATAGAGATGCTCCTTTATTCTTACAGTATTTAATCTCATGTTATTAAATTAAAATTGCAAGGTTGGGTTTCCGCGAAATAGAAGAAAGTTTTTTGGGGAATAAATAGACCTAAGAAATTCCAAAGTGTCATTCCTTGAAAGCAATAATGATGTATCAAAGACTATTTTAATATATATTTCAAATATATAATTTAATCTATTGTATTAATTTCTCATTTATAATTAATTATAGAATAATAATTATTATTTAGAATAATATGAAACTTTATTAGAAAACTAGTTTAATAATTCTAATATAAAAATAGCATAAGACAAATTAAGTATAATATTTTTATTATATAAATAATATAAATATAAGTTTTATATATTATTATATATAATTATATTATAATTATATTTAATTAATTATTTATTTATTATTAATTTATTACTTTTATTATTATTATTTATTAATATTAATTTTATATAATAATTTTGTTATTTTATTATTATTTAAATCTAAATTATTATATTTTAATAATTAATAATATAATATTTATTATAATTTATAAGTAAATTATGTTTTAAATTATTAATTTATAAACTATTTATTTTATTTGACTCATTTAAATTTACTTTTAACATTACAATTTTGTTATTAAAATTTATTTTTTATTCACTTAAATTATTTATAATATTTTATAATTATTATTGAATATATTATATTTTTAGTTATTTAATTATATTTATTAATTAAATTTTATTTATTAAATTATTATAATATTATATATTTTTATTAAAAAATATTTTACAAAATGATTATTTAATTTATTATTAATATTTTTTCAAAAATTTAAAACATCATTTACTTATATATTTAAATTATTATTTGTTTATCTAATTAATTATTTATATTATTTATAATTTCAAGATGGATCTCATTCATTATTTTATAAAATTTTTCTAATGTAAATAATTACATTTTATGTACTGTTTCTTTAAATACTGTGTATAATATCAAGATTATTATTTAAATTTCATTTGAAAGTTAATATTAATTAATTTTACAAGATTTGTTTATTTATTATTAGTGTATTATAATATTTATTAATTTTTGATTAATTTATATTTATTTAAATAATTTTAATTATTAATATTATATTTAAATTATTTTAGATTATTAATTATTATTATTTAATATATATAAGTTATATTATTATATATTATTATAATAATTATATATTTATATATTATTCTCAGGTAAGCGTGACTCTACTTCTTCTCACTCATCACTCTCGTGTTATAATCTTAGTTCAATCTAAATTATCACATGTGATTTGTTGAAATAGTCATGTAAATTATAAATATTATACTCGTATAAAGCACTGCACTGATATTAATATTTTACTGCCCTAAATTCAATTAATTTTATTATTTTATATATTATCTATATATACAATATCTCAATTACATTAAATTATAATATATTTAATTACATCTAAGCTCCTATTCTATCTATTATTATTATTAATTAATTCTTTATTAATTACTTAATTTATTTATTATAATATTTTTAATAATATAACAATATTTATATGAACCAACAATAGTTCATTCATTTCATTATTTATTTTACTCTTTCGACGGTAATATTCGGACCAACAGGACAAAGATATAATATATAATACTTCTATACATTTCAATTAAACCTACAATTACATTATGAAAATAAATAACTTAATAAAATAAAAGTATACAGAATTTTATTTTATATTTTGTAACATAATCTCATGAGGTAATTCTTAAATACTATGTCTATGATTAAAGCACGAACATAATGAAGTATACGACATCTACTCCAAATATCGTAACCCCTCCCCCGCTAAAATAAATACCTAGAAAGCTCTATCAAAGATTTTTCCGATATAACTCTTTAAGAAATGTTCAAAATATAAGTTTCTTTCTTTATATAATTTATATGCAATTAGTTAAATTTTCTTAAAATTTATATATAAAAAAAATTGAAGCAGTGAAATGATGGTTAAAGAAATTAAAGATAACAAGGGAAATAGACTTTTTTATTCGCTGGTATAAACAATTATTTCTCATGATTTTATACATCCTATCCGTCCGCAATATAGTAAAATAAAACATTTCAATTTCAAAATTTATGGGTGTATGTGTGTACAAAATAAAAATAAATACAATATATATTTATGGGTATAGCCCCTGTATTCTCTTTAGCGTGTTACCGAAAATTATAAATTAACACTTTTAAGTTCGGAAACGTTTATTCTTAATTATTAATGGAGTAGCGCGTATCGGAACATTATGTATTTATTAATATTAAAAATCTTATCTTGTCTTGCCAATTCATTCATTAATTAAATTATTAATATATTAATTAAATTAATTTTTTTAATTATATTATAATTTTTCAATTAATTTTATTATAAAATTATTTTATTGATTATTAATTATTATTAATAATTAATTTATTATTATATTATTAAAAAATAGTTATTCCTATCACCATTTATGATAGGGTAATTATGTTAATATTCTATCAATTAATATTAAAATTAATTATCTAATTTGTTTTTAACTATAAAAATATTGTAATGGATATTTTTCTTTGTTAAAATTTTAAAAAATTAATTATTTATTATTAAAAATTAACATTTAATTATGTATTTAATATTTATATTATGTAAATATTATATTATTATTAATTATTCATTATTATTAAAAGTTTAGGTATTATTTTTAGTAAATTAAAATAATAAAGTCAATTGACATTTATTATTATTATTATTATTTTATTATAATTTAAATATTTATAATATATTATAATAAAATTTTGTTCCAACATAGCCAAAAGAAATGATTTCATTTAGAATAAATGACAATTATACTACTTTTTCAAGCCTCTTGTTCAGACAATATCTCGACTAAGTAAAGTCTCTGGACTAATTAAACAGATGAAATTTTAATGGGCAGGATAAGATCTCTGGTGCGGGTTTATTGGATTTAATGGAAACATAAATTGGGTTGATTATATAGGATACGAAGTTGGTAAAATTCCTTTTGAATGTGGGATCAAAACAGAAGAGCACTTGTCTTTATGGATTTGCGTCTTTGATTGTATATCTTATTATTTAAATAAAAAAAGCAAAAACAAGGGAAGGAAAAAGAATTTAAAGGAGTGTTTTGTTGTTTGGCTGTTGTCCAAATGGGACTGGATTCCTTAAATGCCTTTTTTTTTGTGTGCAATTTTGCAGTGTTGTCAACCGTTCATTTTATGTCAAGATTGCAGCTCATTCATTACAGACGCCTACCAAACACTGGTTATTTATTTTTTTAGATAATAAATTTCAAATCAAGATTTAAAAATAGAATCGGTTCTTGCTCATCAATGAATACCAAAGCTAATGTGGAAGAGTGAATACAAATTGTGAGTAATCATTAATTTTTTAAGACTATGCGAAAACAGTAATCGTACACAAACACCATTGCAGTTGGCTGGCCAATAGATTCCATTTTGTAGCGAAGCCCGGGTTTTAAGAAGCTGGACATGCTTGTTGGGTTATGTACAAAGCACCAAGAAAATCCCGGCGTTTTTAAATGCTACAAATCTCCCTAAACGAATTCTTAAACAAGAGCCGCCTAAGAATGAAGTTATCAATTGAGTTTTCCAAATTTTAACAATAGCAGCGAAAATCTGTTTTCGTCTCAATTTTTTTAACATCTTTGAGACTCAAATCTGAACCTTTTGAAACAAGGTTCTAATGAGAGTTTTGGGGGTTGAGAAGATCTCATCATCTTCAACATCACTCAACTCGAACTTTCTACTGTTTTCAATATTCTCTTTTTTACTAATCTTGACATGGCTTCTCGTTTCAATTGGGAAAAAGAAAACAGAGCTCTACATTATGATTAGAAACATTAAAAGTTTGCCACTAAAACAGTTCGTTTGATGACTGAAACTCCCACAAGCTCCACTATTGAAAGCTGGAAAGATGCCCCCCCTTTCTAGATAAAAGATTAAAACCGTTATTCCCGGAATAACAATGGGACCCAAGAATAGCTGGAAGATGCCCTTTCGTTTCTTGCTTGCCAACTGATAAAAAGGGTATATTACTAACCTTTTTTTTAGTAAAACTTTTAATGTTCTCACTACTTGAAGAAATTGACGCACCTTATAAATGCCTCAAGTCTGCAACGATCAAAATTGATGTTTTCCAGATACATAGAATAATAAATTGTGTCAAAAAGTCTTCTCTGCTCAACCAAGTTTAATTGAATGAGAACTAAAGGATGGCAATTTGATTATTTATTTTATACTTTGTTCTATCTTTATACATTTATGATATGACATAATAGAAATCAAAAATAATATTCAGTAATATAAACTTTTTTTTTATTTTTTATAATTGTCATTTTTTGTTTATGTAATAATCTGATTAATCTCAGTAGTATCAAGTGTAATGCGCCCCAGTATTTGGCTAAACCCTGTAGGTACCAAAAAAATGGCGATTATTATTATACTATAATAATAATACTATATATATATTTAGTTCATTCTTTTAAAAATTTAATTTATTGAAATTCATAAGTCTTTGTCGTCATTATTATATTATTTTAATATTTTAATTTAATATATATTTATTTTAATTATATTAATTATATTGATATTTAATTTATTAAATAAATTATATTTAATTATAATATTATAATTATATTAATTTTGGTTGAGTATAAATTCAGAAGACAATTATTCAGAGTGCGCTGTATTTCCAATTAGAACTGGATTGTAAATAAGTATATTTATTTTATATATTTATTATATTATGATTATATTAATAAAGATTATTTATTAATAATCAAATATAATATATTTTTAATATATTAATAAATTATTATTAATTTTAATATATAAAATTATACACAATAATATATTTATATATATAGTTATACTTATATTTTATATTATTAATATTATTGGGAATATTATTTTTATTCATCTATTATTATTAATTAATTTATAAATATATTATATTATTTATATTAATTTATTTATATAATTAATTTATATTCTTAAAAAATATATATTAATATATAATTTAATTATGATTTAATATAATTTCAGCGTAACATGTGTTGTTTTTTTTTATTTAAATGACTTATAATTATTATAATTATCTCTTGATATATATTTTATATTTATATAAATATATATATTTTTATATTAATTATTAATTTAAATAATACTAATTAATTTAAATATTTTTATAAATTTAAGATAATATTATAATCTTAATATATTTTATATAAATCTTTAATTTTAGATTATATGATTTATTTATTTGAATATTTTGAAATATATATAAAATATTACAGTATTAATAAATTTCATACTTACAAAATAATGGCTGATATTAAAAATTTTTTTAGAATATATAATTATTAATTTTTTTTTAAATAAGTAATTTTTATATATAATTAATGATTTTCTTATTAAATTTATTTTAATTTATATATATAAATATTAAATTTATATATATAATATATATAATAATAATATTATATTTATATTAGTTTTATTATATATATATATATATAATACTAAACTTTCAATTATAAAATTATTAAATATTATATTAAATTTATAATTCTGCAAATTATTATTGTAATATTAAATTTATAATAATATATATTTATTATAAATATAAATAATTAATTTATTATAATTTAATTTAATAATAATAAATATTAAGTTATATAAATTAAAATTTAAATTTACTGATTGTATATTAAATATAATTTATTAAATTTATAATTATTAATATAAGATATTTTGTTATATATTAAATAACATTATTATTCTAAAATAATATATTATATTTTAATTTATTAACTTTTAATATAATATTATTATATTATTAATCTACATATTAATACATATTTATTATTATTATGAAATTTAGTATATTAATTTATTTATATATTTATAATATGTAATTATATATATATTAATTATAATTATTAATATTAATAAATTTAATATGTAATAATATCGTTACGTATAATAAATTAAAATATAATTCTATATTATTATATATAAATATATAAATTATTCCTTTTCACTTAAAAAATTAATATCACATGCTTGTCCCCCAAGAAACAATATCGACAAAAATGTGTTTCCCCTGCCAATTTTTTTTACGAATCTCCGGGAAAATTTTGAGGCTTTTTATTTGTAGATAGTAAAATGGTAAATAAATGAAAAATGAATTAATACCATAAATAATTATTATAATATATATATTAAATAACTTTTATATAATAATTAGATATATTAAAAATATACATAAATTATTTAATTTAATTAATTATTATATATAAATATATATTAATATAAAATTATTTTATAATTATTAATATTATTTATTATATTATTTAATTATTATAGTAATTAAGTAAATATATATTTATAATATTTAAATTTATATAATATTTATATTTAATTGTAAAATATTATATGTATTTTTTATAAGAATGTGTAAGCGGAGTGATCTTAATACCATGTCTGCATATCTCATGATTAATGGCCCCGGGGGGATATGCCCGCCCAATCGTTTTCCACATTCCTCATCCCTCCTGGTATATATTTATTTTTTGGCGATGAATAACATGAATTAGTAATTTCTTTTATGAAATTAATGAAAAGAAAAGAACGTGGGTTGGTGGGTAACTAAAACATTTCTAAAGATCGTTTAATATATATATATATTATTATATATATATAATTAATTATATAGTATAATAATATATATTATATTATATATAATTATATGATTATATAAAATATAAAATATTTTTAATATATTATCTATATAAGTGTATTTATTTACATATTTAATTTATCTAAATAAATTAAAAATTTTAGTTACTTTATTTATATACATAATTTAACAAATCTATATAGTAAAATAATATTTAAGTTTAAAAATTGTATATTTATTATAATAATTTAGTTGTTTAATATATAATATTAAATAGTAAATAATTAAAAATAAACTCCCGAAATATTATAGCAATATTATATATATAAAATATATAAATGCAAAATATTATTCTTAATAAAAATTATTAATTAAAATAATATTTATGCAAGCCATTTACATAATAGGTTAATCTATTATTATTATAATTATATATAATATATATTATTTTAATTATTATATATAAAATTTTTATTATTAATTGTATATTATTAATATTATAATTTAATTGTAATAAATATAATGTAATTATACAATTGTATTTATTATTTAAATATAATTGTAATAATAATATATTTAATTTTTAATTTATTATTTTTAAATTTAAATAATTTATTCTAATATTTATAATATATTTTATTATATTACTTATATATATATATTATGAATATAATTATAAATATTATTTATTTAAAGTATTAGACATAGGTATTATAGTTAAGTAATATATAAAATTTAATTTTTAATTTATTATAATTACGATGCTATAAATTATAAATAATTATTATATCATTAATATATATATATATTAAATAATTAATAATTTATTAATTATATTTACTTATTAATTCATAAATAATATAATTTAATTATTATATTTCGTTTATTAAATATTAAAACCATATGAGGATTATTACAACAATTTTGAATAACTTTCCAAATGTCTCGCTTTCTGGAATAGTAGATAGTAGATTTCCCCCTCATGAGAGGGATTGACCCTTGGATCATAATTATGCAAAATTTTTTTAAATCCTAATTATAAAACAAAATATTTTCTTGGAACCACGTTTTTTAAACAAGAGGGGTTAAAAATTAATTTAAGGGATGTGCCCTATTGGAGGGAAATGCTGCCCCCCCTAAAGGCATAGAAAAAAATAACTCTAGCCACCCCATAAAATAGTCAACGATCAAATAAAACAGACATACGGAATACCAATACTGGAGTTAAACTTGGATATTCATATTGGTCATTGAATACCCCAAATGGAAACGTTCTTTTTTTGAGCGATATGATAGAGTCCCCCTTGTGTTCTCTAAAACGTTAAGTCACTATTTATCAACTCAACCTAATTTTATTATTAATTTGAAGAAAAGTAACAAAAGAGAAAAAAAGAATTTAAATCAGATTAAAAGAATCCACTGGTTTTGTTGCGTGATAATTGTAAAAAAATTTTTTCACATCTTTTACAAAGTTTATATGGCCCCAATATGTGTGAAATTACTTTTAATAAGCATCGCCCCTTCACAAAAGTTGAAGCCAGTTTGAAAGCGTCTTTTTCCCCATGGGTTGCAGAATCTCATTTTAACGACGAAAAGAGCAATAATTTTTGGGAAAAGAAAATTAAAATTTTATCCCCCCCTCCCTTAAGAACTCTTGTGCTGGAATTGTTCCAAATTGGGGTGAAAGGGCTTTTGGGGAAAGAGGTTTTTTTTGGGGTGGGGGGGTTTGCAAAAGATAAAGTTAGGGTTTCCAAGCGTTTCCCCCGCTGCACTCTTGGTAACACGGAATATATATTAATAGTATAAATATATATAATATAATATTTATTAAATATTTATATATATTAAAATAATAATATTTATATTATAATATATAATTTATATATTATAATATATTTAATATATTAAGTTATATATATAATAAATTATTAAATATATAATATATATATAATTATATTATAATTATATTATTATCAATATATATAATATATATTTATATAAGTATATAATATATATTATTAAATATTAATATGAAGTAAATGTTGGGCTTTAAAAACCCAAAAACTTAACTTAAATCCCCCGCAATCCGCAAATACCGCAAAATCCGCCGTAATCGTGATTTTCTTGACTAAATCCGATCCGCATCCGCCAGATTAGGTAGAAAAAAAAATCAATTTATTATCAAGTAGTAGGTGAAGGTCCCCCCCCCCAATAATCCCGCCCGTGTTTTGGTCCTCATTTATTGAGAACCAACAGAGTCCCAGAGAACACTAACTGAAAATAAAAGGTCCTTTTTTTTTGAGCCCCATAATATTTTTTTTATTTGTCATTTGGAACCTTTTTTTTTTGACCTTTACCTTTTTTTTGGGCCTTTAGACCTTTTTTTGAGCCCATTTTTTTTTACTCTGACTGCTTTTGGGACCTTTTTTTGGGACCTTGCTCTCTTTTTGGACTATTTAAACCTTTTTTTTTTTTTCGTACCAACGCCCTTTTTTGGAATTTTCTCCCCATGGGTCCATTTTTTTGGGCTCCACGGGTTTTTTTTATTGAAGAAACCTATATTTTTTTTTGAGAACCAATTACGTATCTAATTTTTTGAGAAAAAACCCTAAATATTTTTTTTTTGAGCAACCTGAAGGAGATTTTGTGATAACCTTAATTTTTTGAGAAACCCCTAAAATTTTTGAAAAGAACCTACATTTTTTTTCTTGGCGAACCTGAATTTTTGGGGCACCCCTAAAATTTTTTAGCAACTTTCCCTGCCAGAAAGGGTGGCCCCCAAAACGTTTGGCCCCGTTTTTTTAATAGCAAACCGTTTTTTTGTAAGCGTGATTACCCTCCCCCCTATTTTTTTCGAGCCCCCTATTTTTTTCGACGCCGTGGGGCAAAATTTTTTGCCCCACGGTTTTAATTTTTTGTGATCTTCCTTTGAAGGGTTTAGCCCTTTTTTTTGATGTCGTTCTACCTCGTTGGTTTTGAATTCATGATATTTTTCGACCCCAACACCTTTGGTCTTTTCATGGGGTATTTTTGGTCCACGGTTAATTGTTCGGAACCCACCCGTTTTGGTATTCCATGGGTCCCCCCCAATTTTTGGACCCCCACGGTGAACTTTTTGATCTCCCTTTAGGGCTTTTTTTTAAGCCCCTTTTTTTGGATTTGTCCCGTTCATTTTGTTATTGAAACCACTTGCCCAGAATAAACCAGGGTCATTTTTTTGGCCACCACGGTAAAATTTTCTTTGGCTACCTCTTTGGTCTCCTTCCCATGTTCAATTATGGCCCACAGGAATATTTTTCGGACAACCCTTTTGGTAACAATTACCTTCGGTAAGGAAATTTTGAAAAACCAGTCAACCGCAAGACAAACCTTTAGGCGTTAGCCCTAATTTTTTTTTTGAATGTCTTTTATTCTTTTTTTACCATGAAGAAGTTTTTCTCGGCCCCCTTTTAACTTGTCATATACCGTGGTGCAAATTGACCCACGGTAATTTTTCCCTGCCCTTCCCTTTTTAGGAACTTGTACGCCTTTTTTTTTGATGTCCTAACCCTTTTGTTTGATCATGTATTTTCAAAGCCCTTGACCGCCCATAATACCATGGGGGTCCAAAATTTTGAAAATGAACCCAAACGCCCTAACCTTGAATGGCTTTGAATGTTTTCCCAATCAAACCGTAAGAATAACCTAGGATTGTTCCATAGTGGTCTTATGAAGTTTAGGATGAGTGCCCAGGTGATGGCCAGTTTGAGTGGCCAAGTGAAGTGGCCCCAATGAAATCCATATAGTTTTGCCAAGTGAAAAAGGCCAATTGGAAAGGTGCCAAGTGAAGTGCCCAGACTAGGTGCCAGGTTGAAAGTGCCCCAAATATGCCCAACCGTTGAGGTTGCCAACTTTTTTTCAAGCCCTTTTTCCAAGCCCTCCCTGAACCGAAATAGTCCCTAATAATTGGGTTTCCCCCCGCTACCTTAAAGGGACAATATATAGGGTTTATGAAAGGAATCGATGGTGTAAATTACAATCGTTTAGTAAGATGCCTTCCTACTTGAGTTAGTAAAATTTTCTAAATAAATAACTATAAATGAGACTTACTCCTCCATAACAGCCACTTTACATTAATAACCATTAATTTAACTTAAACAACTCACAACCCAGACACAGATAACTTACACCTTACCACTCCCTATACCAACTTATTATCTCCGAATTTTTTTTTGGAAAAGTGCCCTCAGACCCATTATTGCCCTTCCCCCAGAGAAAGACAAGCAATTAAAATGCTCAAACATTAGAAGACATAGGTCATATTACCTCCGAATGTCATATTGCCGTCAAAATTGAGTTACTCCCTTCTTGGAAAATGATTCATCTTTGATGAAAAACCGTCCCATTCTTTTTGGATAAGACATCCTTATATGGCATGGCATTCTCCCCCTTTGTGAATGAAAATCAACCTTTATTGATGGCTTCAAATCTCTTCCCCAATTCATAAAAGAACAAGATAGGTTTAATATTAATGTCCTTTCCTACCGAACTACAAAAACGTTGATCCAACGAAACAGGACCAAGAATTTGTTCTCGCCCCCCCCGCGGTGAAAGGCCTCGAATACCCCGCAACCAACAGGTCGACCCACCCGCGTCCCCCGCCCGCCGCGGTGGGGCGGCTCCCCCGCCAGGCCGGGCAATTTTTTTCCCGCGTAACCCTCCCGCCCCGCGTAAGCCCGCCAGGCCTCTGACTATTTTTTTTTCCCCGCGTACCCCGCACCGCCCGTTGGCACCCGCAGGACGCAATAAATATATACCTAAAATAGTCCCCATGCCCCAAAATTTTTTGAATTTCCCATTACTTTGTAAACATTCAAAAGAATTTTCTTTTTTTCAAATATCACCTATGAGTTTCCCATTCCAATTTTTTAACTACAAATTGTAACGAAAATTTTTAATAAAAAACTATACTTTAATTTTACAATACCTTTAAACAAATTGATACAAATAAAAAAAAAGGAGCCCTACTATATCACCCTAGGGATTGTAATGCCCCTTTAATTGGTTTTCACTGCACTTTTAACTGCTTTTAAAACTTTTTCTGACCTTTACTGCTTTTTAACTTTCATGTTTTTTAATGCTTTTTTTTTAAAACTTTTCCCTGCTTATTGCTTTTAATAGTTCCCCTTCTGCCATTTACTGCCTTTTTATAACCTTTCTGTCCCTTAACTGCTATTACCTCAATGTTATCTTGGGTGATTTACTTCTTTGCTTTTACTTGCCTGTTTAACTCGTGTTTTTTCTTACCCTGCGTTACCTCAACATGTATTTTAGAAGTAAGTGCTACATATTATCGTGTTTTACTTTGCGCATTAATTTTAAACACCGAAACATGTTTCCAAAGTTGCAACTTAAGGTATTACGACGACATAAATATTGAACAATACTTAAATAACGCAAATACGTACGAAAGATGGGGGAATATAGTTTGAAATAGTCAGTGGTGAGAAGTTTATTGCATGAACGTCTATTTCCTTTATTATTATTTATAGGCGATGCTCGAAATGATGTCCTCGTCCAGTCAGTAACACAAGTCTCACGTCGTCGTATTATTGTATGTTAAACACGCTCCAGGATTCCAGGAGTATTCCGTATAACTTGGAAACCTTGGATTATACAGTGATTGAGAAGGTCCATTGTAAGAAGTGGTGCAGCATACGCAATAACTCGTTAATGGCCCAACCAAGAAAGAGATCACTGGGTTACAATCAGGTAAGCGTGAAAGTCACGTATTTGGTCCTCCTCTACCAATCCAATGGTTCGGTGAAGAATCATCTAGATACTGTCTGGCAACTAAATTTAAGTGTGGTAGGGTAAGATCTTGCATGAACAAGGTCACGACGAGTGATTATGAGAATGTTGTCCATTTCTTCTGGTAGCTGATGTTCCCATAGCTGCCTATAAGGTTGTCCGGTTAATGGACCTGTAAAATACTTTGGCCCTGTCAAATAATCACCAACGTTGCCTTCTTTTTCTTTTTCTTTTTCTTCTTCTTCTTCTTCTTCTTCTTCTTCTTCTTCTTCTTCTTCTTCTTCTTCTTCTTCTTCTTCTTCTTCTTCTTCTTCTTCTTCTTCTTCTTTTTTGAGAGGTAAGTCATACGACCAACGACTACGCGAATTAGATATACATTCTTAAACAAGAAGATTGAGAGGAAAATTAATATAAGTCTTCAAAATAAATTTGACAATATCGATTACAGGCAGTTCTTTAGATATGATTTTAACGAGATGTAACACGAAGTAATGGGCATAAACTTTGTCATAAACGATTTCAAATCAATATAGCAAAGAATTTCTTCACTTACGATGTAATTGAGAAGTGGAATATTCTCTCTTATGAAATAAACAGCGGTAACATTCGATTTTATTCAAAAAAAAAAAAGTTTAGATAAACACTTTAAGTGAAATTATCTGTGAACTTCAACATATACCGAATCTTACTTTATTAAAGCGATAGAATTAGGTAAGGTGAAATCAAACTAATGAGATCATTTGATAAATGTTAAAAGTACATCTTAAAAGAATTTGGCGCCAACCTATATTGAACAGTTTTAATGTTAACCCCTCTTTAGAGGTAAATTTACCGCAAATGTTTACTGCTGTTCTAGCGCTCTAAGTCGGTGGTCGCATTAATCACACTATCTCTTAATTTGTAATAACAGCTTTGATACTCACCGCTTAGGGTTATTTCCAACGTTCTAAGCCGGTGACATCATCGATCACACTTCAATATTTTTGTATTAACAATTTTGATGTCCACCAATTTAGAGGGTTTGTTTTAAAGCCTAAGCTGGCAGACCCCATCTGATCAATAATTGGTCGTCTCTTGACTTGTACACAGCCTTGATGAGTCCAAATTCTGACTTAAAGTGTTATGCCAACATTGCGCCGGTGACATCACCGATCGCTGCGACTACAATAATATTTAACAACAGCTTCGGGGCCCCACCGTTTAGGAGGGTTAATATAAACATTTTGCTTGGTGACCTCATTCCTTCCTCACAGACTAGGCCCTTGAGACCGGTGCTCTCCTGGTCAGTCGTAGGTGTCTGTAGTCCCAGTAGTTCCAGTCCAGTAAAACCTTCCTCTCCTCCTCCTCCTCCTCCTCCTCTCCTCCTCCTCTCCTTCCTCCTTCCTCCTCCCTCCTCCTTCCTTCCTCTCCCTCCTCCTTATTCCCATTCCTATCCCATCCCTTCCTCCTCCCTCTCCTCCTCCCTCCTCCCTCTCCTCCTCCTCCCCTCCTTCTCTCTCTCTCTCCTCCTCTCCCTTCCCTCCTTCCTCCCCTCATTCTTCTTCCTTCCTCCTCTCCTCCTTCTTCTCTTCCAAAGTTGAGTTTTGAGTCTATGATTGCAAATTTGGTCAAAACATATAAATAGATTTAACACCGTAGATAAATGTAAGATATGATTTTGAGTGAGAAACAAATCTTAAATATGAGTATCATATTAATAGATGAATTAAAGCCATCAAAGCTGTCAGTGAGGAAAACATTCTATTAACTATTAATATGTTAATAACAAAGTTTGTTACTAATTAATGTTGACTCACTTGACACAATTATGAATTACAGTAATCAAACAGTGCTGATATGGAAAACATTTTAAATACTTTCCTAAAGGTGGGAATCTAGATAGATGTCAAGCAAGGAATTTTCATGCAGACAATATTTTAGATACATTTGAAAATTTAGAAGAGGAAGTTGCTTCCAGATAGATAAATCATTAATAAATAATAACACCAACTAGATGGATAATGCATCCAATGCATCTCAAAAATTTGAAAGTTGGCATTAGTAACCATTGACAGCGCCAATAAATCGTTAAAGAAGTAAGTTTCTCATGATTTCCTCAAACTGCTAAATATAATTCACATTTTCTCTTGGCAAAAGAAATCGTAAGATCCTTGAATGTCACTAATTACAGACCATCGAAGCTTGACTTCTCTCTTATAAGTTGTTATAAAATTTTTGAAGCTTTTACCTGTTAACATTATGAAGACTCATGATTGCTCAAGAATGTAACATGGTGTTAGAAGAAATGACCGGCTTAACAAAACTACTGTAATCTTTTTGAACGATTTAAGATGTAACTATAAAATTTATTTTATGTAAGTAATTACTTAGACTTTCAAAAGGTATTGATATCGTCCCTCATCAAAGATTATTAGAGAAGCTTAGAGCACAGAAAGACTTTTTAAATTGGATTAAAAATTGGCAATCGGATCGCAACAATGACTCGTTATCAATGGTGAATGCTCAGATTGGGCGGTTGTTGAGAGTGGTAAACAAATCCCAAGGATCTGCCTTGTCCAATATCACTGTGTTGATTATATATGCCACGCAGATGATGCTAGCCTTGCCAACATTCTGAAATTTGCGGATGATGAAACTTAAACATACAAATTTTAGAAAGATTATCAATTACCCAAAGTTGACACTGGAATGGTGATTTGTAAAATTGATAAACATGGCAAAATTTAATAAATTGGATAAATGTATGGTTATACACTTTTGATAGGAACAATGAATATGATTTTACATAATAGAAGACTCAGTTATCAAATATTAGGATGTATTAACTAGATTTAAAGTTTGTAAAACAATTTATTTAAAGTTGTTGGGCGCTGAAACAAACATTCAGGTTTATTGCAGGCCTGACAATCCAAAATATACAGAATACTTTCTAAGATGAAACATAGTTTGTTATTTTTCCAGCATTCACGGGTGGGGCACGGAAGGGTGGGAAAATGTTCTTTTGCCATGTATAACTTATAACTTAATTCAGTTATTTCTCAAATTCTTTTTACGTTTTTCCTTCTTTTCAGATCATTGTAAACATTTAATGTCAAGTTTCATAGAAATCGGCTGAAACCCTCGTTGAAATAGTAAACCCGATATATATATACATGCTATATATATACAGCGTATATAGCATAAGAGCAGCAGGCAGCATACATATTAGGCGGTTATATATATGCTATATATATATGCTGGCGCGCGCATATATATAAGCATATACAGTAAGGTTAAGGCTGTTATACAGCAGCAGCATATATATAGCGGCAGTATACATATATATATATATAAATATATATATATAGTATATATATATATATATATATATATATAAGTATTTATATATATATAAATATATATATATATATATATATATATATATATATATATATATATATATATATATATATATATATATATATATATATATATATAACATTATTATTGAGTGGGAGCGAAAGATGTTAATAACCTCATTAAGGGTGAAGAGGGGTCATAGATCACGTAGAAGTGCTGAAACATCAAGAAAGAAAGATGTTTTGGCTGAAAAGAACTTACTCAAAAAGAATCTATGCATGCTACTCTTTTCAGAAACCAGGAATAAACAGAATGCAGTATATATATAGAAAGTTAAGAGCATATATATATGCAGGGATAAGGTTACATATTATTAAGTTGGGTTATTATTATATATATATATATATATATATATATATTATTATATATATATATATAGTTATTATATATATATATATATATATATGTGCAATAAGTATTTCTATGTATATATACATATATAACTATATATATATATCTTGATTAAGATATTCTCATCTGATATATATATATATATATATTATTGTATATATATTATTATATATAAAGAGTTATATATATATATATTATATATTATTATATATATATATATGTATATATACAAGTATTATTATTATATATACATATATATACATATATTATATGTATATGTTATTATTATATATTATATATATTATTATATATATATATATATATATATATACATATATATATGATATATATATATATATGGTTATACATATACATAGGCATACATAGGGATTGAACTTACAGACTGGTGGCCTCCCTTCAAGAGCAAAGCAACCTTTACAAGAGGTTGGTAATTAGAAACCATTTGAAATGATGTTTGTCTAATATAAAGTAAAATATGCGAAATAAAGCAAAGCAACAAAAAGTCCCTTCTGTTGAGATACCCTCTTCGTAGAGGAATTGGTAGCTCCAGCCTTTTCTCCAGCGCGTTTTCCACCCTATTTTTGTGTGAGGATTTGTGTTTGTGATTGAAATTTCGGAGTCGCAGCCTTTTCCTTGAAGTTTATCGTTCTTGCCGGGAGGATTTCTGGAGAGAGTATCTTGAGTGAGACTTTCTTTCTGATTCTTAATAATTTGATCTGACCTTGTCTTCTGACTGAAGAGTATCTAAAAATGACGGGTTTATATAGTATTTCACGCTATGACTTATGCAAAGAATTATCCTAGCGTAAATTTTAGCATAAATAAGTGCAATAGTTAAAATCATTTTACAAAGTTATAATGGAGTACTACATTACTCCCTGCGCTAACACGGACTGAGAAAGTATGTTATAATACTTATACAAGATATAAAACTAACCTTCATTCAAATGTATACATATTTGTGGGCATTTAACAATGCACACAAACATATAAAACATTTCAATGGGTAAAAATAATAACTAAAATACATAAAGTTATACTTTAATGCAACATATCTAATTATGTCCGAAAACATAAGTAGACATACAAACATTTGAAGGCAAAAATAGTATATTCAAATACGAGCATAACAGGTTACATCCGATCTAAACATATAGTAAAAATATTTGAATACATAAAAATACAATAATGTTGTATATACAGAAAATGCATTCAAACACAAGCATATTTGATTATATCCGTTAGATATAAACAAACATACAAACATTTAAATGCAATAAAAATACAAAATGTTCATACATAATAATTATTAGATATGAAACAATTGAATTATTCACAAGTTAAATAGGCCACATTGATCGAATCAAATCCAAGGAAAGGTCCAGTGTAAGACGTTTCTAATGTATCCATGATTTGACCAATGCGCACGTAAATAATTTTCAAAGCTGTAGTTACGAGAAAAACATTGCTTGACATCTATAGAGACGACGTTCCTTGAAATGTAAGTCCTTTATTTGAAGAAAAAAAAAAAATTCTTCATACATAAAAGGGAGCGGTCACAGAACCATTTAGAATTCGAAAAGGAATCAAAGTTCGTAGTGGAATCCAAAAATGCATTTCTGCCCATAATCCAAACTTAAAATGATGAAAGAAATTCATACCGTAAAGGAAGTTACATATGTAGAGGCGAAGTTGCTTGAAATTTAGGTAATTCATTTGAAAAATTTCTTCATACATAAAAGGGAGAGGTCACAGAACCATTTAGAATTCGAAAAGGAATCTTCGTAGTGGAATCCAAAAATGCATTTCTGCCCATAATCCAAACTTAAAAATGATGAAAGAAATCCATACCGTAAAGGAAGTTTGCTATGTCTGACAATGAATCCTCGAACTGTGAGAGTTGTGAAAAGATGACCATAATCCAAAATTAGAAATGAAAATTGAAGTCCAGTATCGATAATGTTCGTTTGCTTGAGTCATTTTCTCAGAGTGTTCTGTTTGGGATTTTGTATTATTGTAGTTTTTTCTTTTTCTTCATTTTATCTTCAGAAGGCGTTGACGTAGTTCTGGTGTTCTTAAGCCTTAGGTTTCTCACCTCTCTGACCATATAGGGTAAGGCAAGCTAAACAGGTGTCTTTTTTTAGGACTCTATATAAGGTGAAGAATTAGAAATTTATTTGAAATTGTCCTTCTTTTACATAAGTAAATATGTAATTAAAGTATAAAAGTAAAAAGGTCCCTTGTTGAGATGGCCTCTCTCAGTGAGGAATTTGAGTGTAGTCGCGCCAGCCTTTTCTTTTTCTCCAGCGTTTTCCAATCTCTATTTCTTTGTGCGAGATTTGTGTTTCAGATTGAAATTGAGTCGCAGCTCCTTTCCCTTGAAGCTTTTCTATCGCCCTTGCCGGAGGATTTCTGGAGAGAGTATCTTTGAGTGAGATTTTCTTCTGATTCTTAATAATTTGATCTTGACTTATCTGACTGAAGAGTATCTCAAATGATTGGTTTATATGGCATTATTTTTGACTTAGCAAAATTCTTTGTTTCGCAAATCTTAGCATTATACGAACATAAATTAAAAATTATTTTTACAAAGCTATACTTCTGAGTACTACATATATGTATATATATAAAGGGAGAGGTATGGTATATGATATATATATAAGGTTATATATAGTTATAGCAAAGAGTAAGAGTATAAAATATAAAGATATATCATATATATATATATATATATAATATATATATATATATATATAATCTTGAAAAAGGAGCATCAGGTGACCGTGAAGGATACATCTTAAAGACATTTATGAGCGGTCACCTCATCGGAAGGTCAAATTTTATAACCGAGAAAGAGATCCGGGGGGGATGGTGGAAGTAAGGGATGGCACCCTTGACCCCTTCAAGTGGTTTATTACCTTTGGTCTAAAGAAACTCATAAACCTGTAAGTAAACGTCAATATTTGAATTTTGTTTACTTCGATCAGTTTGAGTCGAAAATTTATGTTAAATCACGACTCGATCTCGTGGCAAAGGTTATGAAAAATGGTTCTCGGAGGAACGTTCATCACAGGCTCTCAAATTCTCATAAACTCTTAAAGGCATATAGAGTAACTTCAATTAGTGATTTATATTCATAAGTAATAATGCCCTTACCCTACTTCTCTCCCTCCCTTATATAATGATATATATATGTATATATATATATATGAGTAGCAGAGTAGATTTGTTAAGTATATATATACATATATATGTAGAGAGTTACATATATATATAAAGATATATACATATATATAAGTATATATATATCTACAAATTATCGATTATTATTATTATCTTATGTATTATTATTATTATTCTCTACTATTATTAATTTTTATTATTATTAATTATTATTATTATTATTATTATTATTATTATTATTATTATTATTATTATTATTATTATTATTATTATTATTATTATTATTATTATTATTAATTATTATTATTATTATTCCTCTATTTTTGATTGAATAGGACCCATGCCTATTAGGCTCACCATGGTTACATTACAGCACAGCATATATATGCTGTTACATATATATTATTATAAAGAGTTACTATTATTATATATATATATATATATTATTATATTAAGATAGCAAAGATGATATAGTTGGTCAATATACATATTATATATATATATATATATATATATTATATATCTATTATATATATATATATATATACATATACATATAATATTATTATTATTATTATATATATATATATATATATATATATATAGAGCTATGCCTGCTACTATTATATATATATATATATATATATATTTTAAAAGGGTGTGTAAAAGGAGAGGATTGAAAGTAAATGTAAACCAGTTCAAGATGATGGTGGTAGATGAGATGAAAGATAAATCAAGTTGAAAGTCAGGCAACTGTAACAAGAATCCCAGTTTAAATATTTAGGTTGGTTATATGTAGGATGAAAAAGGAACGGGTGACGCTGAGTGTAGCAGAAAAGTTGTTAGTAGCGAGAATTGTGAAGGTGTAATTGTATCTTTGGTGAATTTAAGGGGACTAAATCTTGAGTGTGCTAGGGTTATGGTTGAAGGTATGTTCTTACTGGTATTATTGTATTGTGGAAAACTATGGTGTTAAGTAAGAGGTATTTATTTAAGGTGAAGTCTATTCAGATGGATAAATCTTAGGATCGTCATAGGTGTGAGAGAATTGATAAAATAAGGAATAATCGTATTAGGGACCTATGTGGTGTGATTAAAGAAATGAAAAAGCGAATAAATGAGTGTGTTTTAAAGTGGTTTAGCCAAATGGAAAGGATGGATGATAGTCGGTTGATTAAGTGGTTTTATATATTGGTGAATATGTTGGGAAGCAGCCAGTTCTGAGACCAAAGGAAAAGTTGATTTAGTTAATAAAAGAGTGGTTGCAGGAAATGAATGTGAACTTTGCACAGGTGAGAAGAATGGTGCATAATAGGAGTAAATGACAAAGGTTTTGTGAGGGGGGGGTATGGTTGGGCTTGACCCAGGGGGATGAACTTTAACAGTGGGTAAATGGCACTGTGTTTGTGTGTGAATCTTGAGGGTGAATTTTGGCGGTAATATATATATATATATATATATATACGTTATTATTGTTATTATACAGCAGTTATTATGCTATTATTATTAAGAGTTGTTGGTTATTGTTACATATTATTGGTTATTGGCTTACAGGCTATTATTATTATGAATAAACATATACATATATATATTACATATGTTCTATATTATTATATATTATATTATATTATTATTATATATTATATGTTATTAATATATTATTGTTATATATATATATATATATTTATTATTATTGCTACATATACATATATTATTGTTATTGCTACATATACATTATTGCTACATATACATATTAATTATATATTACTATTATTATATATATATATATATATATTACATATATATATATATATATATATATATATATATATATATATATATATATATATATATATATATATATATATATATATATTAGGGATCTATTCAAGTATTTATTAGTAATAATTACCTACAGAGAGGGTATTAGCCTTGTATGTTTCTAAAATTTAAAAATTAAAGTAGAAAGTCCGTTGATGAATTAATTTGCTCAAAATAAGAAGAATGTGTTTTATTCGTTTATAATAATATAAAATAATATATTTTACATTAAATAGCATTCAAATTTTAAAAATAATTAAGATAGCTAAAAACTATTCTGCAAACAAAATTCCGTTTGAAAATGCATATGATGAAAAAGAGTAAGTGAAGCAATCAAAGGACTGATACCTTTATAAAGTCTGGTCATGAAAATTGAGTAGCTCATGTCTACACTCCAACTGTCATAACTGACATTACTGCCATCTAAAGAAAGACTGAAAATAAGAATTGACATATTCCGTGTAGGCCCGCTTACTAAAAATAATGACGACTCAATATAATCAGTTACTAGTTTTGCACTTGTTCTTTTTTTTAGTATCCAGGCGTCTTTAGGTTTCCTTGATTTTATTAAAAGAGCGATCTATTAATCAGTCTCTGAAATGAGTCGTTCCTAAAGAAAAACTGAAAATCAGGACAGAGATATTTCTCATAGACCAGCTCACTAAAGACAATGACGACAGGAGTAGCTCATGTATAAAAGTAAGTCAGGAAGACTCGATAGTCAATTGATAGTTACTCTCCTCTCATATTCATTTTCCATTCTCTCTTATTTTATTTATCATTCATGTGTCTTGAGGAACCCTTGATCTTATTTAAAGAGCGGTCTACTGATCAGTCCCTGAAATAAGCAGCTCTTAAAGAACCGTTCGTGAAAGAACGACCCACTTCTACTCAGCATCTCATGCAATGAAACAATAAATCAATATATATATATATATATATATATATATATAATATATATATATACAGATATATATAATCAGTTATATATATATTTACTACCTATATATATAATTAACTAATTATATACTATTATATAGCTATATAAATACTCTATATATAACAACTATTAGTAAAACTATCATAATTACATATATTATCGAGTATATATTATATAATATATATTATATACTATATATATAATAGTAATATATAATAGTCGGTTATATCTATAATATATATATATATATATCCATATACTAATATATATATATATATATATACAAATTCGATTAAAAAATTCATACCTTTTAATTCAACATTCGACGTTTGTTCCACTAATGAAGATTCGACTTAACGCGGAAAAATGATTTATATCGAATCATATTATGGATAAGACATTAAATTGTGTATCGAAGTTTTATTTAGTTTTGAGGTTCTAAGATCAAAATTTATTGGCACTTCCAATTCTCTTCTTAAATTACTCTAAAAATAATAGTTAAGCCTTTGCCCTTTTTCAGGCCAAAATTGTTATCTTAAATGCATTTTATATCGCTTTGAAGGGTTATTGAGTAACAAATATGGCATCATACTATATATAGTAATATCATATAACTTATATATTATATAATTATATAAGTTCTGAATAGAATATATATATATTCTATATATATATTTATATATAGTATATAAATATATTCATATATTATATATATATATATGTGGTTTTAAATACTTAAATTTATTACCGGCTTGTTTAATATTATATATTATATATAAGATCTATATATATATATATTACTATATATATACACTATATATTTATATATATTATATAATATGATATATTATAATATATATATATATACAGGATATATAATATATATATATATATATGTAATTATAAATGAGACGTGCAAAGTGGACTCTCATAAAACAAATTGGGCGCTGATCTCCTTGGATCTCCTGCTGACAAATCTTTCTGGCCTCTTGCCAAAAACACTCTCTAACAACTCTGAATGTTCTTACCTTTCCTCCTCTCATCCATTAAGATGGTTCTGTTGCTAACACTTCTGAAAAGGCTAATCCCTTTGGCCTCCTTTTTCCCTCTAACTCAACCCTGGTAAACTGTGGCAATTACCCTTCTCCTCCTTCTCCTCCTTCTCTTTTCCTCATGCTTTACCGTGAACATGAGCGGGTGCATGGACTCCTGAAATCCATGAACGTTAGGAAGGCTAGCTGAACGGATGGCATTCCTCCCCGATTTTTGAAGGAGTGTTGTGCTTCTGAGTCGGCACCACCTCTCGTTCAACTATATTCTATATGCCTTAATTAAAATATATGAAGATGGCAATCAGTGAGGGAAGCTCCAATATGTCCAACCAATTCCGAAGAAAGGGAGCCGTTCTGATCCTTCTAACTAAAGCCCTATAGCTCTCACTTGTATCCTTTCTAAGATCTTTGAAACCCTTCTCAACTATCATTTCTAAGATCGTCTGTAATCTCATTCTCTTCTTTCCAGTTACCAGTACAGCTTTCGGCAGTCGAGGTCTAATGATGATATATTGTCCTATCTAACCGATTTATGATTTTCCTCCCTTAGAGATTATGGGACTATGAGACTATGGGACTATGGAACTATGGGACTATGGGACTATCAGCATCCTAATGAAAAGTAAGGATATAACATAAAGAGAGAACAGAGTAGGGATTGTTGATCCCCTTGTTCTTCCACCTAGTGAATGAAAGGTGGTGTTCTACAAATTGAAAATTAGAATAAAAAAAGCTCATATTACAAAAATTTACGATGAAACAAGACTGTGTGTCAAAATATGCCAATTGTCTGTTGGAGTTACCAGCACTCAAACTCAATCGGTAACGGCGAGGAGAAGTGAATATGCATCAGTCTTTTATACAGCGACTTCCTCCCCCTCATTTACAAAGCAATTCCGAGACTATATGTCTTCGACATTGTTATAATAATAAAAGATAAGAGAAATAGTGTGTATATATGCAAGATGTAGAAAGTTTAATATGTGAAGAGGGTAATGGGACTGTCTACATGTCATGCTTGCATGCAATTCTAATATAAGATGGATGGAAATGTTGATATTGCTTCTGTTTCATATATATATATTATAATATATATATATATATATATATATATATATATATATATATATATATATATATATACTTATATATACTAGATACTATATATATATATATACGTTATATATATAAAGTATAATATATATATATACTAATATATACTATAGTAATACTATAATAATATATTATATATATATAATATAATATATATATATATAATTATTATATATATAAATATATGTATATATATATTCATATATATTATAATTATATACTTATTAAGGTCAATATATATATCTATATTATATACTATATATATAATATATAGTATATACTATAATTAATATAATATACTATATATATATATGTTTTATCACTATATATATATAATAGATAATACATATATATTTCTAGTTTATATATATATAGTATATATATATATATTAGTATATATATATAATATATATATATATATATATCAGCTATATTATACTATTCATATATATATATTTACTATATGTTATATATATATACAATCATTATATATATATAATATATATAAATATATATATATATATATATATATATATATATATATATATATATATATATATATATATGTGTGTATGTATGTATGTATGTATGTATGTATGTATATATGTATGTATGTATGTATGTATGTATGTATGTATATAGGTATGTATCTGAGTAATTATGTTTATTTACTGTAGACTGTCATAAGGAATCTAAATTTCTTAAGTTCACCTGACTAGTATTACATTAATCTCTTTAAAAATTGCTATTCATAAATCCTGCTTTAATAGCATATAAATTTTAAGTACTTATTTTCAACATATTAAACTCTAGTTATAAAACCCGCCCTCCAACCGAAGCTACTCTGAATATTTTAAATACCAAATGTTAATAAAGTGTATCTCTTCAGTCTTGATCAGAGTTTATAAAAGCTTTGTAAATTTAATATATGTATTTAACATACGTGTTTTCCCCTGGAAGAAATTAACAAGTTTTATGCTCAGTTAGGGATTAAAAGTATACAAGTGGATTTATAATTCATTCCTTTAGGGTTTTTTTTTTTCCTTTTGTTTTTTTTTAGTCGATTTTATTCTTTACTTATATTTTAGTAGTAATAGAATTCACTCGAAGATCTGCATATGATTATAATAAAAAAACTACAATTGTTAGAGGTATAGAATTTAATTATCAATATCATACACGCTGAAGAATTAATGGAAAGTCTTCTTTTTATGTAGAAATAACAGTCTCTTTTTTAATAACAGTCTTCTGATATTTTCCTCACTTCCTAAAATTCTACTGTGAGGTTATAAAGGTATTCTCCTTCTCAAATCCATTTTCTGATTTTAAGATATAACCATTTACACTAATAACCTTTCATTTTCTTCAGATTCTCAATGATAGAACTCTTCATGCATCATTTTTTTTTCGTCAAACACACATTTTTGAGGGAGCTTCTTTGTGTTCATCTTTTAATGTTTTTGATTTACAACAACAATTTTCTTAACTTTCTTCAGATAGGCGCTACTACTTTCATTTTCTTTCAAGTTATTTTACTTTCAATGTCATTTGAAACTTAAAATGACCTCATATTCTCTCCTCCTACGCTTTTCCATACATAATCTCCTAAGAATCTCGAAGGAAGAATCTGGATCCTATCCCTTGTTTGTGGTCTTTATTACTTTAGGCCTTTGAGTACTCAGCAATTATGGGATTCGAAACCGAGAGCTTTAAAAGCTATGCTTGAAACTTTCTTTTATGGGGACGTGGATGGCCTAGTGGTTAAAGCATCCGGTTATTAATAACTCTGCGACGCGGAGGTCAATGTTCGAATCCCGCTGAAGGAGAGTAAAATCTTCTGTGACTCATTCATTTACTGATTTTAAGATTTTATGTAGAAATAACAGTCTCTTTTTTAATAACAGTCTTCTGATATTTTCCTCACTTCCTAAAATTCTACTGTGAGGTTATAAAGGTATGCATATAATTATTCGTAAAGAATATAATCTCACTATAATTTCTACCTCAATATAAATTTTATTAATAAAATTATATTTTATGATATATATTACTTACTTGTGTCAGTTTTAGACGAACCACCATTAGCTAGCTTATTGAATGTATCTCTTTTATTTTTTCACTAATTTCTTTTACTCTATTAGCGAAAATAAGATAAGATTCTGAATTATACATTTGAGAGATATTGAGATCTCCACCAATACCTGTATTTATACATCTGGGTTTTCTGAGGACAGAACTTTATCTGCATATGATTAGATTTTTTTTAAATCATATATTCGAATTTTTTAAAAAAAATTGCAATCTAACCTAACCTAAAATAACTCAAACTGACCTAACCTAACCTAACCTTTATCTATACAAAGATTATATTTTATTCCGTTCTACCAAGCATATATATATATATATATATATATATAAATATATATATATATAGCCCGGTATAGAGTATACAATAAAATATTATACAGAAATATTTAATAAAATATATATATATTATATATGTATATATATATATATATATATATATATATATATATATATATATATATATATATATATATATATATTATATATATATATAATATATATATATAATATAATATATATATATATATATATAATATATATATATATACAGTAGTCGCCCGCCTTTTGAGTGCCTTTCTTGCCTTTGTCATCCTTAATTTACTGAACAATGATGATTCCCATCCGAGCCATCCTCACAGACCTTTCCTTAATTGACTCTTTTGTGGTAGTGTTGTTGCCTTCCGAATCCGTAAAACAGTCCGTGTTGTTGACTTCTCTATACGATGGGAAGGTTTCTTCGAACTTGTTTTTCTCTAAAGGAACCGCGTTGAAACTTCACACAAAGTGACACTGTTTTGTTTTATTCAGAAACTTCACACTATACTTGTTGATTGTTCGTAAAGGTTAATTAATGATAGCACATCATTAACTCCTAGTGTGAAGATAATCACACTTGGGCAACTTATTTCTATAAATGTACAAAAATGTATATACTAATATTCTATATCATTTTCACAAAGAGTAATATTTGTAAGTTCATACAGATAATGGACTGATTGAGAAAAGCGACACGCATACATACGCATCTCTCTCTCTCTCTTCTATTTCAGAGTAGAGCGGTGTCTAGCTGTGCCTTCTAAACCTAAATTAGAGTGCAGAAATGCCTGAATTTTTTCCAGTCTGAGAGAATGTGATTAGGAACCATTATCTATTGCATTTGATGAATTTGTGTCATTGAATACTGGCCTCAAATTTATGTTTTCCTATCTGTATACAAATAAATAAAGATGTGTATAAAATAGCTCAGATGTGGAGATACATTCTGAATAAACGTGAGAAATACAGTATATATATAATATATATACTATATATTATATATTATTATATAATATATATATATATATAGTATATATAGATATATATACTAATATATATATATATTATATATACTATATATAATATATATATATATATATTACTATATAATAAATAATATCATATAAACGAAGTATTTGTATCTATACTACTATATACCATATCAGGTATGATTATCACGTCATATATGTATACTATATATATAAATATATATAAACATATTATATTATATATATATATAGTCTATATATAGTACATTTATATATATTATTTAGAATATATAGTATATATAATATTTATTTAAAATAATTTAATATAAATAGTAGTTATATAATATATATATATATATATATATACTATAATATATATACGTACCTATATATTATATACTTACCAACTGCACCCTATCCCTATAAATATATATATATATATATATATATATATCAAGGACAAAAGAAAACAGGCGCCAAATTTAATAGCTAAATT
>JABUQX010021537.1:62500-63937 GCA_015478945.1 Trachelipus rathkii
TCTACTGAACTAGTGACTCAAATCATATTTTGTATAATATAACAAAACTTTTATTTATTTTTGTTTTGTTTCTTTAAACATTTTGTTTTTACTAAAAATTTATTCTTTTTATGTTTATAACTTAAAAAAATTTGCATTTTTACATACCTTAAAGCAGTAAATCAGTAAATCAGTAAATCAGTAAAGCAGTAAATCAGTAAATCAAACTATCATCCCACTACCCTCCTACACTTCCATGATCTATTGATTTGTGACCTATTCAGACTATTGATCTATTGATCATAGTTAGATTGTTTTATTTTATTAACTCTTTATTTATTTTATTTATGTTATATTATAAATTTATTTCTTAGCTTAACTTTTATGTTTATAACTTAAAAAATTTACATTTTACATACCTTAAAGCAGTAAATCAGTAAATCAGTAAATCAAACTGCCCTTCATACCCCCCCTACACTTCCATGATCTATTGATCTATTGATCTATTGATTCATGTCATGTTTTGTATAACATATCTCAAAAGCTTTTATTTATTTTTGCTTATTCTGTTTAAAACATTTTGTTTTAACTAAAAAATTTATTCTTTTTATGTTTATAACTTAAAAATTTGCATTTTTACATACCCTAAAGCAGTAAATCAGTAAATCAGTAAATCAAACTGACCCCTTCCCACCTACACTTCTTGATCTATTGATCTATTGATTCAAGTCATATTTTGTATAACATAACACAAAAGCTTTTATTTTTGCTTATTCTGTTTTGTTTTCTTTAAACATTTTGTTTTTACTAAAAAAAAATTATTTATTTTTGCTTATTCTGTTTAAAATATTTTGTTTTAACTAAAATTTCTTTCTTTTCATGTTTATAACTTAAAAAATTTACGTTTTTACATACCTTAAAGCAGTAAATCAGTAAATCAGTTAATCAAACTACCATCCAGCCACCCTCCTACTCTTCCATGATCTATTGATCTATTGATCTAGTGATCTATTGATTCAAGTCATATTTTGTATAACATATCTCAAAAACTTTTATTTATTTTGTTTTGTTTTCTTTAAACATTATGTTTTTACTATAAAAATTTATTTATTTTGTTTTATTTTCTTTAAACATTTTGTTTTTACTAAAAAAATTATTCTTTTTATGTTTATAACTTAAAAAATTTGTATTTTTACATACCCTAAAGCAGTAAATCAGAGCAAATAGGGCTGATAAAGCACTTTTACTTATTACTATTTTAATCATGAATACAACTAGATATGATCTTATTAGTCTATTGATCTATGAATTTAGATATTTTTATTTTACTTTTGGCTTAAACTTACAGCATTGTTACTGTTGAAATTTGTTATGTTAATACATTATTGTGTTTATACCTAAAGCAGTAAATCAGTAATCAGTTAATCCAAACTGCCCTCCATCCACCTCCACGATCTG
>JABUQX010021538.1:0-18607 GCA_015478945.1 Trachelipus rathkii
AAGTGCAAGATCCAATATTTTGCTTCTGGCGTAGCCCAAATTTCCCTCCCCCCTAAAAATGGACACAAAATTCGGAATCTTCAGCCGGTTTTGACTATGTAAACACCAAAATGTAGCTTTTTTTTTTTTTTTTTTTTTTTTTTTTTTTCTCCTGCTTCTTTTAACTTTTTTTTTCATTTTTTTTTCTGTGTCTGTAGTCTTCTTTCAGAATTTTCAATTTTTTCAAACCCCTATTTTTTGAAATTTCTTACATCAACTACCAGAATTTTTTTGAAATGACTTCAAACTTGAGATATGCATAGATGGGTCTTACCTACAATTGTACAGAAGTACATTTTCGATTTTTTGAGTTTTGTGCTCAGCGTTGTCCAATTTCCAAACCCACTTTTTTTTTATTTTGAAATGAAAAATTGCGATATTTTTTTTATTCTTGTCCGATAAACATCAAATTTTCAGGGCTTGTATAGTCGGGCGAGATGCATCTTTTTTACTTAGATAATTGTTTTTGTATATTCAATAGAAAATTTTTTAAAAAATTTCAAAATTTTCTTTTTTTTGGAAAGTTTGTTCCAAGAACAAATCGAAACCTAATGCATATACAAAGAAATTATCTAAGTATAAAATGGGCATCTCCTCCGACTACATATGCCCTGAAAATTGCATCCACTTCGCCCGAACAGAAAAAAACATTATCGCAATTTTTCATTTCAAAATCCCCCAAAAAAAGTGGGTTTGGAAATTAGACAACCCTGAGCACAAAACTCAAAAAATCGAAAATGTACTTCTGTACTATTGTAGGTAATGTACCTATCTACGCATATTTCAAGTTTGAGGTCATTTCGAAAAAATTCTGGTAGTTGATGCAAAGAATGTCAAAAACATGGGTTTTGAAAAAGTTGAAAATTCTGAAAGAATCACTACAGACACAGAAAAACATCGGAAAACAACGTTTTAGAGGGCAAAAAAAAAGCTACATTTTGGTGTTCATATAGTCAAAATCGGCTGAAAATTCCGAATTTTATGTCCATTTTTAGAAGGGGGGGGGGAAATAGGGCTCAGCCCGAGCAAAACATTGGATCTTGCCCTTAAGTGTTTAAGGAAAGTAGCATTGAAATTATCACTCGTGACGCCAACTCTATAATTCAACACCCCATCGGTGTAAAGTTATTTTTCAATTTCATCAAATCATAGATATTAGGAGATTCCTTGGTACGTACGTTTTACTTTAAATATTATATAAAATTTTGTGCATTTACTTCTTAAAAGTAGGAATTTTGTAACACATGATCTTACTTGTCCATATGAGGTTAGCTTCATTTTAAAAAAATATTTTTCATACAACACAGAAATTAGGGTTTTCCAAACATAGTTTTGCCTAAGCCTTTTAATTTTTCATGGTTAACATCTTGAATGTAGTAATTATTAGCCTATGACCAAATGTGGCAGAGTTACAGTAGCAGAACCATATATATATATCTATATTATCTATTATATATATATATATATATATATATATTATATATATAATATATATATATATAGTATATATATATATATATATATTATATATATATATATATATATATATTATAATATTATATATATATATATATTAAATAAAGTATATATATCTATTATATATATTATTATATCTATATATATATATAATATTATATATATATTATATATATATATATATAATATATATATATATATATATATATATATATCTAATATATAATATATAATAATATATATATATAATATATATATATATATTATATATTGTATATATATATATAATTAATATATATACTATATTATACTATAATATTATATATATATTATATATATATATATTATATATATATATATATAGTATATATATTATTATATTGTTTGCAGTAAATTTGAAAAGGAAGTACTCAGATAAAAATGGAAATGGTGCGGTGAAAACGAAGAAGATACCAATAAGTCGACTAAGACTACACAAGAGGCAATCCCTCATACTTCGCATATTCGCATGATGAAGAACCCATTATCAGGCCCAGCACCTCGACGAGTCAAGATATTGATCCAGATTTCGGAGCTAGCGTTTCAGTAGATGACAGTCACGAAAATGACATTGGTAGGATACGTTGGACATTAATCTATGATTTCGACTGAGAAAAAGAAACAGTTACTGAAAGAGTGTTGGATTCCACCTAAGACCTATAATTCTTTAGAAGATGCTACTCGCTCAGCTATGCACCACCAGTACAGTAGAACACTCTTTCAGTACTCTGGCGAAGATCAAACTTGCTTGCGAAAGTACTAAGGAGACGACAGGTTAAACGTACCCCTCCCCTGGCTATGATTGAGTGTCCGCCAGAAAATTTGTTTTTTGACAATTGATTATTTTATTCAATCAGTAGTTGATAAAATTTGCGTTGAACCCAAGAAAATTATTTTTAATAATATAAATTTTGCAATTGCTCTATATTGTGAATTTTCTATCATTGCATATTGTATTTGATATTCTATTGTTTTAATAAAATAAATTTTTTTTAAATATTAATCATTTAATTATCCTTACAAATATTTCTAGTTTTATGTCTTCTTTCTTTTATATATATATATATATATATATATTATATATATAATTATATATATATATATTATTATAATATATATAGATATATATATATATATATATATATATATATATAAGCTCTATAAAATTTTTAAGCTGCCCTCCTAGCTTGGAAGCTGGCGACGCCCATGCTATATATATATATATATATATATATATATAATATATATATATATATATATATATATATATATATATATATAATATAAATATATATATATATATAATATATATATATATATATATATATTTATATATATATATATATATATATATATATATATATATATATATATATATAATATTAATATATATTATATATATATATATATTATATATAGTCTATATATATATATATATATATATATATATATATATATATATATATAAATAAGTTTTTTTATTTAATTTAAAAAAAAATTAGTTTTCTTATTTTGTTTCACATATTTTTCAAACGCGGCAACTCTAATTATGAGTAGAGTTACCAATTTTGGAAGGATTTATTTTATGACGCTCGAGAGGAGGCTTTGTGAAAAATCCCAAAATAGACAAAAATTTTAAAAATAAAGGTTTCTTTTACGGTTGGCATGTCAACCAGTGTTTTGAAAGCATTTAATAATTACGCTTTCTTGGAAGGCCAAATCGAAATGCTCCAAATCAATGATTCTTATAAAATAATGTTTTTGGGAAGGAGAATAAATGATCTAATGTAAAATTAGAGTCCTTGTATAACATTTAACATTATTTTTAATAGTAATAAATAGTAATTTGAATTATTTTATTACATTAGTTGCTTTTATTTTTTTTTTTTTAGAGGAGGCCCGGCCTCCTGTGCTTCCCCCGTAAAACGCGCGCCTGATATATATATAATTATATATATATATATATTATTATATTTACTATATATTATATATATATTATACTATTATTTATTATTATATATATTATATATATAATATATATATTATATTATATATATATATATATATATATATATATATATATACATATATATATATATATATATATATATTCTACTTACTCGACCAACATCAAATTTTCAGGGCTTGTATAATCGGGTGAGTTACATCTTTTTTACTTAAATAAATTTTCTGTATACCTGAAAGAAATTTTTTTTAAAATTTCCAAAAAAAAATTTTTTTGAAAATTTGTTCCAAGAACAAATCCAAAACTACTGTATATACAAAGAAGTTATCTAAACAAAAAATTTGCATCTCCATCGACTACAAATGTACTGAAAATTTAATGGAGATCGGATAAACAAAAAAAATATCCCAATTTTTCAATTTGAAAACCCCAAAATAGTAGGTTTTGAAAATCAACCAATGCTCTGATATGGGGTCAAATATCAAAATTCCGATCCAACACTTCTTAGATAATAGTCCAATCTTTATATATTTCAAGTTTGAAGTCCTTTCGAAAAAAATTGAAGGAGGAGTTTCGACAAATGTCAAAAACATAGTTTTTCAAAAATTGAAAATTCCAAAACAATAACTACAGACACAGAAAAAAAACTCGAAAACAACGTTTTAGAAGTCAGAAAAGGCTACAGTTTGGTGTTTATTTGGTCAAAATCGGCTGAAAATTACGAATTTTATGTCCATTTTTAGGGGGGGGGGGAAATTGGGCTCAGCCCGAAGCAATATTGGACCGTCCTTTCAGCTGGTTTTTCCTCATTCTAAGCAGACCTCTTCTTTTGTCTTAGCCCGTAGATGGTAGCCTAATCATTCAGGATGCAGGCTTCTTCTTTTATCTTAATATCTTTTATCTTGGTATGGGTAGGCTTGTCCGCGAAGGCAAATTTAATTTTTCTAAAATTTTTTATGAAAAGCTGGAGAATACAATGGTTAGTTTTTATGTACTTATATATGTTATTTAAGTGGCACTGAAATTTTATTCTATTTTTGTTATAAGTTTTTATTTGACAATTTTCTGGCAGAACCAGAATATACTGTCCTGGCTCCAAGAAAATATTTTTGGTCTGGAGCTGCAATTTTTTGCAGGAGGATTTTTGGGCGTTGATACTTAGCTGGCAAAAAATCAATAACAAATGGATTCTTTGAGGTATGCATTTCCCTTGATATTAGGGGTGGCAATTTTAACTAAGCTCATGGAATAATTTTTATGGTAATTATTGAGTGTCAACAGATCTAAAAAATCAAATATCTTTTTAAAATCAATGATGTTTTGGATATTCCTAGAAGCAACTTTGCCAAATATTGTTTAATAAAAATTAAATTTTACGTTCGAAAATTCAGTAAGGTTATAATGAGTTTGGTTAAGTAGACGCAGAATTTACTGTGTGATAATTAATTTGCATATAATAATCTAAAACTTAATGGGTCCTAAACGAATATTTAAACAAAAAAATTTTTTGGTACATTGATTACATTTAAATTTGGGAGAGGTTTGACACCACTGATTTAGAACTTTTACATGGGGACGAAAGATATATAAAACTGATTATCGGAAAAATATCGATATTTCGTAAGAATCTGTTAAACTCAATAATTACCTTTTTTATTTGTTTAAATTTAAAGTTTTTATTATCTAATTTCAATTTTTCAAATGATAAAAAATTTAAAATCCAAATTTCATATTTTAATATGGCCACTTTAATAAAAAGAAAAATTAATATATATATATATATATATATATAATATATATATATAAAAAAAAATATATATATATATAATTATATATATATAATATATATATATATATATATATATATAATATATATTATTATATATAATATATAAATATATTATATATATATCTATATTATATATATATATATATATATATATATATATATATATATAACCAAGAAAAAATAAATTATATATTGTATAAGGTATATAATATACATTATACAATTTATATTTTTTAACACTTGAGGAAAATGACTGATGCGAAAACAATTCGTAATTCATGCGTTAATATCATTTAAACTGTTGGTAGAAGTATAGTGCCCAAAGTTAGACCGTTTTCGTTTTTGTCATTTGTTCTTATGCTCGATAAGAAATGCCTGCACAGTTTTAGGGCGGCTCCACACATGCGGAGTTTGTCGAACCCTTTGCCAAACATCCAATATGTGTGTGGGCATTTTGGGGCAAGCCTTTGGCTATTTGCTTGGTTTGCCAAATACACAAATCTTTTCCACAAGCGATGGAAAAGATTTGTGCATTTGGCAAACCAAGTAAATGAGCAAAGCTCTGCCAAAAATGGCCCATACACACATGGGGTGTTTGGCAAAGGGTTCTACAAACTCCGCATTTGTGGATAAACGTGTGCATAAACGTCCGCGATTTCTTATAAAAGTTACTTTGTTTACAAACAATTGGAATCAGCTGCTGTGATGGAGCACGTGGGTTTCGAATAAACATAAATAAAAAAATAACAAATGGTTTATATTAAATTTAGTTGATTAACTATTGTGATGGGGTTGATCGATTTGGAAGAAATTAGATTTAAAGCTGATTTTATTGAATGAAATATAATTAATTCCAACGGGCCTACCACGCCGCCATCTTGTTTGTTTACATATTTTCGTAAGAACGTGGTAAATTCACCAAGCACAGGAAATAGCAACCTTACAGAATTAAGGAAATTCCTTACTTTGGGGAGAAATTCTTAAGATTTTGCCCTAAGTTTGACAAAAACGAACGCAAACTCGAGAATTTCTTACGTTTCGTAAGCGCAAATGCAAAAACGAAAACGGCTTTAACTACTTTTTTCGTTTACTCTTTGCGAAATATATACGATCAATTTTTGTTTCTGAAAATAATAGGGTATCTCAAATATTGTTAAAATGAGACTCGGACCACATATTTGAATCTCTCACTGGTGTATCAAAGGGTGTATTATTATTATTATTTTTGTATTATTAAATTTGAAAAGTGATTGAAAGTTGTAAGTAAGATTGATATCACTGGTTTTTCAGTGTTTAATGTATGATATTATAAGACCTTAATTAAGTTGAAAAGCGTATTAAAATTAGTTTTTACCACAAAACTGACTGCTCTGTAATTGATAGCCTAGTAATTTTTATTAAGAAATAAAATTGGATAATTGAAAAATATTTAGGTTAGTATACCTATTTGTCATAGTTTGTATTTTTGTTGAACCGAAACATTAACGCAAACATTCAATTGCCTTCTTGGCTAATTGCTTACATTAAGGGCCCCTACGGTAATAGCTAGAAGAAGGGGATAATATGAGATATGGATTATTTTTTCCAATAATTGTAGTTTTTTCTTTGATACCCATATATATAAATATATTTTGTTCAAAAAAAAAAAAAAAAAAAAAAGAACTGGGTAATAGTTGTGTTTGAAGGTTGTGTTCAGAAGATTCTAAAAAAAATAATTTTTTTTTAAAAATCGATGATGTTTTGATATTCCTATAAGTAATGTTGCCAAATGTTGTTAATAAAAAATTGCCAAATTTATGATATTTTTATAAGTAATATTATTATTCATTGTTGGTGAAACTATATAGCCTAACTGATTCGCCAGATATCTGGAAAAGTACGACTTGTATCAGAAAACAAATAACATATTTGGAATGTTTGTAAAAATTTAGGGTAATTGTTTAGTATTACTGACTTGAGTTCACATACATAGTATATTAAAATTATAAATATTTCATTTACAAAAATGGTTTTAAAAAATTATTTAATTTTTTTTTTTTACGCATTTGAGTTTATTTTAAGTTAATATTTTCACTAAAAATATTAATATTAACGCTCTGAAAATCATAACAATTTGGCTTTTTTCCGTTCGTGTAGGGATGAGGAATCACTGTTTCAGATTATTGATACATCGATATTATTTTTTTTATAATCGCTTTTTTCACTAATTTCGAGAAATCAATATTATAGACAAAGTGTACGTAAATAATATCAAAGAAAATAAAAATTTTATAAAACAATATTTGTGCATAATATATAATAAAAAAAAAAATACAAATTAATATCACATAAATATAATATATATATATATATATATTGATAATATAATATTATATATATATAGTATATAATTAATATATATATATTATAAAATAATAATAACCTTGGTGAATAAAAGGTGGTTAAATTTCTTGAGAATTTAATCATATAAATAAAAATAAAATCTTGTTGACATGAGCTTTCAACCTAATAATCGAGGTCCTCCTTCAGATATTTCTAACAAAAGACTAAATTATAAAATAAAAATTAATAATAATAAAATATAAATTCATGAAAGTTTTTGTTTTAATGTTTTGAAAAAGGTGATTGGTTTAGAATGTTGTTAAAGATCTATTGTATATTCATTAGTTTGTAAATTGAAATTATTAGTGTTGTAAATCAAAAAGATTCTGTAATTTCGAAGGTGTAAACTTGTCAATGTTAAATAATGGTTTGTCATAGTGGTTCATGATCTATTATGTGAATGTGTGAGATTGAAGCGTGAGAAGCTGAGTTCGGGTTATCTAGTTGTAGGTCATATTTATGTTGGAATTTGTATTTACAACAGTAACAATTTCAATTTACGAACTCATGAATATACAATAGATCCCATCTTTTGATTTTTGATATCAGATCCCAGCAATGATCAATTCCGAACCCAACTTTTTTTTTAATTTGAAAAGTGGGAAAATGAGAAATTTATTTTTTGCTCCTTTCCTGTTAATTATGGTGCTGAAAGAGGGTTGAGTTTTGTTAGGGATGTTTTGTGTGTTGTAATAGATGGTTTTGGCTTTACGTAATGCGGTTAATGATATGATGTGGATAAAATAGTTTTAGAAAAATAGAATAATTGAGATTTAAATCAATTTGTAAGTAAGAATGGGAGCAAATTCTTAAAGCTCTAAGAAAAAGTGAATTTAAAGTACCTAATATGGTGTTAATAGGATAAGCAGAAAACCAATGTGTGTATTAATGGTTGGCGTTAGGTTTTCTATAGATGGAGAATTGTGAAGATTATTGTTGGTTCCAAATCATTCAGGGTCGAAAAGGGGAGAGTATTATTAGTAGAATGTTCAATGGTAAATTTATGTTAGGTGTTATGTTATGCTGGTTAAGAATATCTAAAGGGTTGTTTTTAATAATAATTAGCGTCTTAAGCTAATAGTATTTTTAGTATATATATATATATATAAATATATATAATATATTATATATATATATATATATAATATATTATATATATATATATATAATATATATATATAATATATATACCGAAAAACGGGGCAATTCGCGTCCAAAATCAGGGGTATCAAAATGCTAAGGTTTATGGAGACTTATTTTTTTTTTTTTTTCGAAAAAATTTTTTTTTTATATGTAATGTTTTTTCGGGATTTGCAATTAATTATAATTGTATGGATATATAAATATAGATACATGTTAGAAGGCGTAAGTAACGTGGAGCCGAATGGCCCCATGATTTTGGGAGGCAGGGCAATTCGGTCCACTTCAATTTTCACATCCCTATGAATCCTCATTAAAGTTTTTTATTTAAAATAAACTATTGAAGACGGATTTGGAGGTTCTTAAAACAGATGGTATTACAATATTATTTTAAGGAAATTGGGTTCGAAAACGTAAATAAAATGTTCGAGTTTGCGTTTCGTTTTTGGTTGCAAACTGCAAAATCGGTAAAAAAAAAGGCCGCCTAACGTAAGTGAATTTCCTAATTCTTTAAGGTTGCTATTCTTTTTTATTCTTATTATACAGAATTAAGAAATTGGGTTTTGTTGAGCGTTTTTTACGATTTTGCGATTTTGAACAAAAATAAACGCCAAACGTGTTTTTGACAAAAATAATGCAGCTCAAGCGTTTAGCTCTTTAAACATAATGGTATTACAATATTATTTTAAGAAATTAATTGGGTTTGAAAGCTAATAAAATGTTCGAGTTTGCGTTCGTTTTGTCAAACGCAAAATCGTAAAAAAATGCTCACCAAACGTAAGGAATTTCCTTAATTCTTTGGTATTCTATAGTACACAGAATTAAGGAAATTCTTTACGTTTGGTGAGCGTTTTTTTTACGATTTTGCGCTGTTTGACAAAAACGAACTGTAATGTAAAAAATTCTGTAAGTTGAATTTTGTTATTATATTACACAGAATTAAGGAAAATATTTACGTTTGGTGAGCCTTTCTTACGATTTTGCGCTGTTTGACAAAAACGAACACAAACGCTGTTTGACCAAAATGAATGCAAACTCGAGCGTTATTGTAGGGCCTAACCTAAAACTAATAAATCCTACATACCAGGTAAGCCATCCTTGTTCATGTTTGTAAAAAAGTCATAATGTAAAAATAAATGTATAAAAAATTTATATATATATGTAGGAAAACTTAAAGAATGTTGGCTGAGAGATATATATATATATATATATATATATATATATATATATATATATATATATATATATATATATATGTATAAATGGTGCTTGTGCCTTCCTTAGAGATCTACCAAAATTTACCATATTACAGTAAATTTTGGATCTACTTTGTATTTAATTTTTTTAAGTGGCAATAACCTATTATAGCTTTTTGCGCTTCTCAGAAAGAAAAGTTAACTTGTAAATATTAATAAGAAAAGTATAAATAATTTTAAGAAGTTTTAATATGTAATTGTAAATAGTAAAGCATTGAAATAGTTCGTAATAAAAGAATAAATAAAGTAATATTTAAAGAATTAGAAATAGAAAGAAATAATGTAATAAGTATAGTGTGTAATTCGATTCTATTAGATTAAAAAAATATTACTAAAAAGTAAAATACTGTTAAAAAGATATATTGTTTTGTTCTTAATACAGTTTAATTATATGTATAATTAATTTTATTGAAATGTCCTTACAGAAATAAAAGAACATCGAAAGAAATTTTTAGAAGTCGCAGTCTAACTCCAGGTTTTTGAGCAGTCCGGCAAACACTCCTCGCGTAGACGTCTAGTCACTGTAGAAGCGTTGTCCCACGACTATTTGTTTTGTATTAAGATGTTTTGTATGTCCGGACCGCGACACAGAGCGTAGATCGACGCGAGGTATGTTATTTGAGAGAATTCGGGGAGAAGCTCTTCGTAGGTTGGGTTATTTGAATTTTCTTCGACGTGTTTCCGCCCCATATATCTCCACTCCGATCAGGATAAATTGTTCTATCTACCTCTATTTAAGTTTGTACTAAATCCAGGAATAGTGGACTAACTCTCGGTGCTAGTAGTGTCAAGTGAGTATGTATGGCAATAACTTTTTGTGAGATTGTAGATGGATTGATGAGTTGCCGTTGTGAGTTGAGTTAGTAGAGTAGCTGTAGTAAGTTTGCACGTTATTGACTTGGTGACAATAAATGAAATGGGAATGATTTTGGAATGTAAGAGAGTCTAGTATCGGATAATGAGCACTCTATTTTATATTATAGCATGGAATTACATTGGCTGTTTTGTGTGGTGTGGGAATATTATAGAATATTGGCCATTAGTGGTCAAGGTTATTCCGACTTGAGTACGTTAGGGACTTAAGGCCAGTTTCGCAGAATAAGGGTGCCAACATCTCCAGCCTCACTGAGCGACATTTTGTGGGCTTGTGCTCATTTGAGAATTTAGTCGATAGGTGAGGCGCTCATACTCACATTTTAGAGATGCGGAGGAGGAGGCAGTCAAGCGATTGTTTAATAATTCGCGTAGCGTATAAACTGACCGCGTGTTGTTGTTCACAGTCATATTATCTATTCAACCACTATTGTGACCATTGGTTTACCTTATTGGTCCAAATTAATGTTGCTGATGTATGTCGATAAGCGTTGTCGCTTATCACACGACATATGCATATGAACTCATGGTGAGGGAGTTGTGTCTGGATATGTTATTTCAGTATATGTATTCAGGTTTGGTTATTTTTATTTGTGATATGCGAACAGTACGTGATGAAGGCGGGGTATAGAGATTTTTACTTGTGAAGAGAGTGTTTATTTTTGGTAATCGAAAAAATATTGAAAGTGAGTGAGTATAAAGATAAAGAGAGTTCAGTTCTAGTAATAGCATGAATAGATTATAGAGCCTTGTTAAACAATAAAAAGAATATTAGAGGAACTTGTGTATAGTTCAATCTTCGGGTGTTAAACTCTTTATTTTATTGTTATAGAGTGTAATGTATAGTTTTTATTTGTAGTTTCGGATTGGGAGATAACTAAATAGTGGAAGAGAAAAAACCTTATGTTATGTACGTGAGTTTAACAGCCTTGATGCGACTGAGAGAACAAGCTCTTTCTATACGTCCAGTTGGAGATAGTATATTGATGGAATGTCTTGTGAATGTACACATAAGACCGTTTATACTATCGTTAACAATATGTTAGTATTTTTGGAACAAACTTATGGCGGATTCATAGACGCTCATTATTTGAAGTGTCAGGACTGTGGTACTGATGCGGCCGGATTGTGAGGATGAACTCCAGGGAGCATGCGCGAGCAGTATAATCCCGAATCACAGGTGATTGAGATTAGAGGTATATACTAGATGTGAAGACAGTGTTATTAATTGATCGTAGAACTATTAAATATATAATATATGTACAGATAATGTAAAAATGCAGATTATAGTTTATATAATAAGACATATAACTTATTGAGTAACTTGATTTAATGTTTATTTATCGATTGTGGTATTTAGATAAATTTAAACTTTTTTGCCAATACGTCTATTTGTCACTCCTCATACCCTATCGTGGACATTTTTACAACTTTATGATCTATTTTGACAATTTTTAACCTTTTAGACCACTAATCCCCAAATTATTCAGATTAATTTAAACTTCGCATATATATTGGTAATCAATACTTACAGTTTTGGACCAGATTTTGAAATTTATTTAGGTTTTAACATTTTAATAATTTGGACTGTTCTTAATAGAATATACTGTAATCGTAATTAACTACGATCTTTTAATTACTTGTTAATCGATCTATATCATAATGATTAGTGGAAATTATACTTAATAGACTAATTCGACTATCTTAGAAATATATATCAACGATTGATACAGTGAGTTGGTTTTCGATCCACATAAATTGAATCGACTTTGATATTGACTCAGTTACAACAAAACTTTTGTATTTATTTAAGATATTAATACTGATTATTATAATTAATTATCAGAACACTAATATTTTATATACACCAATAAGTAATAATACTCCAAGTACTGATCATTACTCATGAAGACTTTTAACCTGCAGGAGATTGAACATAATTATGACTTGTATACTATTATTATCTCGTGTAGAATTGTATTTTACATTTTGTGAAACACCATAGCTATTTCTCTGTATTGTTGTGTATCTATTTTAACTCAAGCCGTGTAAATATTTATTGTAACTTGTTTTATGAAATCGTAGAAACTGTATATTAATGTTCATTGATAATATTGCTTAATTTATGAGTTTATATTATAAATATATTTACATATTTGATTTTAGTGTATAATAATAAACTTTGACTAAAGGCCATTGTAGATGGACTTATTAGAAATCTATTAATGCTTTATTATGTTGTTTAGCTTTTTGTACGATTATATTAATATATATATACATATAAGTTTTATATTTGTGAAATTTGTATATAAATATTGAGTTTATATATATCTACTTCAATTGAGAGGGGGAGTAATTGCTCTCATTCATGGAGACTTGATTTAGTTATTTATTGAAGTTTTTTTTCACATATTTTTCGAACACTTCCAAACACACTTTGAAATGAGTCTACTTTTGAGTCGAGGTTAACTTGTTGATATGATGACTTTCGTGTTTTATATTAGCGAGTGTGGTTAATATATAACAGAGATTTAGTAGGCTTTTATGAAATATTACGAAGTGTTAAAGTATGAATAGGACCATCTAAGTCCTATGTTACTAAATGAATTGTAACTTGAGTGGAGTTTGGACTGACAGTTCCTCTTTAGGTTTCCAACTTAGAGTTTAATACTCTCTTAATCGGAATATACTATACTGACAGAAACTACGTTTCACATCATATAGTTATGTGTATTATATGGTAGATATATGTTGTATTGTCGAAGTTATCTGCTTCATTGTTTTTATTTTAATAATTGTGTCTATCCTAGGTAGGGTTCTTTACCGAGCACACCACTAAGACATCACACTATCGCCAGCTTTGTGTTAAATTACAGTTTTGGTGTTACTTTTGGTACACGAGGTAAGAACTAGAGTGTTCGCTTGGAGTTGCGTATCTTTTTATTATATCTGCTCAGTTTTCCGAGTGTCTTAGTTCGTTTGTGTTTAGTTGGTGGTTGATGAGTTCCACGGTTCCTAAATTGGAGGCAATTATTTTCACTTGGTGTTTCCACGTTGTAGGTTATCTTGAGGCCGTTTTTTCTGTGCACTACTACAATAAAGAAAATAATATATAATTCGTGAAGCTCAATCCCCTGAGGTTTATCGTTTTTTATGTACGTTTATTTTGTGTCGTATGGTGTGACCACATTGGGTTTGTGCGCTCGGGGATTGGCCAGTAGTCCTTTGTGTATTTATCTTTCCTTGTGGTATTCTTTGAACGTCGCGCTTTCTCCCTCAGTCCTTTTCTTTTTTTTCTTGTTTGAGGTGCCTCTCTTCTTGGCTTATATCTGCAGATCCTTTTCCCTTGGATTAGCTACATTTACCAGTTTGTGTACATACTCGAGGTAGTGTAGCGATTTTCTTCCCAGCCAATTTGCGGGTCAGTGCTTTTGGTCTCAAGAATTTCTTGCAACAAATTCCTTCTATATATTTTTCAATTTGCTTTTATAGCCAAGTGTGGAGGTCTTTTTTCCAGCTTGAAATTTCTCTGCTCTGCTTGACTGCAGCTTCGTTTATGGTTTGGATTTCCATCTTGTTTTACATCTCTCCCGTAATGTTTGTTTGACTTAGATTGTGTGGAGATTTTGTGGTTCCTATCGTAATTCTATTTGTTCGCGCAATCTGATTTAAAGTATCCATTCCATTTTTGGTTTTGAGTGAACACACATCTAATTAAACGTCTTGCCTATTATTACACGACCTTTATTCTATCCTGATAATTTTGAAGTATGATTGTAATGATTAGTAATTTATATGTATATTTGGGAGGTATTGGAGTAACATGCGGGAACGGTTTATGTCTATGATGATTGCGCAGTATCCTTTATATTTTAACAATGAACTTTGACCTAAAGTGAATAATTTGAATATGTGGGGGAGAAGGCCTCTTTTAGTTCCTTATGATAACACTCTATTTAGGAGCTAGATAATTGTTAATGTGAGCGGGATTTGTATATGGTGTATCGTCGGTAGTAGGGTATGATAATGGTATATTACCAAAGTTGACATTACCAAGTAGACGTTGAGAGAAATCAAGCATATGAAATATAAATAATGCTCTCGACATGTCGCTTTGATTTGGATTTAGCCCACATGTTCACCATACCACGACCTGTATACTACTATATCGATATTGCCTATACAATGCTACCAGTAATCTCATATTCTATCGACCCCCACCTGCACTCACAATCTTGTGTTCTATTTGTTTTCTTGTCCGTCGTCGGTAGTGTGATTATTGATGGAGTTGTTTCCTTCTCTTCGGGATATATGTCGATTAGTAATTTAATTGAAATTAATTACATAGTATTTTTTTGCAAATATTATTAATAATATTTAAGTTTACCGGAAACCTGGAAGCAGATAAACTCCATTACAATAATAGATCAATTATTTATAAGAGGGTAGAATTAATTAGGAAGTCATATTAATATAACAATTAATATAGAGGTGTTGAGAAATAATTCTAAGTATTATATAAAAGTAAAAGTGAATATAAACTTTTATATTATATATAGTGTGTAATGCAAGTAATAAGCAATATATTGACAACTAGCCATAATGAATGTTTAGCCTATTATTACCGATTTTTGTTTTAGTACGTATTTACAGTTAGAAACAGAATAAATAGATTACGGAGTACAATAAGTAAACGAGGTACGTCCGGTATTCTCATTCGAACAATATGATCACGTTACTTCTCTAAGCAGCATTGGCGGCGATGGACAGTTGCACCTCATAAATATGTATTCTAGGTGTAACTATAGGATAGTGAAAGATATGGATTTATGATATATATTTTGGATAATCATGTGTTATGAGATCTCCTGTGGGATGTCCAGCGTATTCTGACGACAAGACCTTCCGCATAAGAAAGGTTCAATGTTCAGCCATCACTATCTACCAGAGATCATCACCATATTGAGTTTGATTTTTTTTAAGATAGTAAGACTAAGAGTGATGAATATAGTTTTCTCATCTCTACATCGTTGGAAAATAAGTACATGTTAAATTCATTAACAATTTTTTTAATCTTTATTATAAATAGACAGAAGATCGAGAAAGTAAGTGACAGAATAAACAAGAAACAGTAAAGAAATAATAATACGAAAGTAACGGGTTAATAGTATGAAATTCAGTATAAAAGTAATAAATAAACTACTGAGAACCTCACAAAAATAGAGATTCTATAGTTATTAATAAGGATGAAGATAAGATTAGCAAAAGGAAAGTGCAAATAATTACTTGTTGTGTTTTTTGTTTGCGGAGGTAAGAGGATTAAAAGGGCACAAGAGTACAAATAGTTCATGTCGAAACAGAAAATCGCCATAATAAGCATAAGGATAACATCAATAGGTAATTTTATTAATTCAAGATACATAAGAAGTACCAGTGAAACCACTAACTGTGACTTCACTAAATAATGAATACACATAGAAACTAAATAAAAATCAGATAAGTTGCTTCTTATTTAAACTGTTAGTCAAGATCTAAATCTAATGAAAGGACTTAAGTTATATTAATGTGATTTTTAAAGGTAATTACAATGAAAGGACGAACATACGGAATAATAATCGATAAATAACACCTTGTGGAAAAAGCATTATGGTTAATTAAGTATGGTAGGGCCCTGTGCCTTTTATACCGCCGGTTGTCCTGTTATATATTCCTTTTAATCCACATGTTGTGTAAAGAAGATAAATTACTGGAGATGGGAGTATTGACCAATTGCTATAGTGTGTGTAGGCCTAAACGTTTTGTTTTTATTTGTGATTACTTTGACACAAAATAAGTATGATACTGTTAAAGCTTTGATACGACAGGAGACGTGAGTTTTGATATTAATTTGAGTGGTCACGTAATGATCAACATTTGTTTCACAAAGTTACGTTTAGTATCTTTAATAGGATTAAATTTAGAAAGGAATCCACCCGTGATATCGATGGTTAGTCCATGATCTAATAAGTTTCTAATGTCGTTTTGCTTTGTGTGATATGTAGTTACACCGTATGTTGTCCTCCATGTTCGTGATGCCTCAGAATTCTACCTACTAGGGTAATCTAGTAATAATGTTTTCCTCTTTTTTCTGATTTGTGCAGCTGGGTTCTGTAATTCCTATGTGGAAAGTCATGAGCCTGTTTTTTAGTCTTGAGATATGCGATTAAAGACATCCTAAGATCCGGATGAGTTATATGTAGAGAGTGTACTATGTCAAATATTGGATTCATAAAAATACACATTGTTTATAAATATTCAAATAAGATAAGAGTAAAATATTCAATTAACAATTTAAGCCATAACTTATTCTAAGAACCATGTAAGTATATTTACTTGTAACGATATTGATTTATTATATTTTTATAGTCGAAAAATTGTATAACATTCATATATTGTAATTATATAGATGAACATATAAAATGACTATTGAAATGAAAAGTGTATTACAATCATAAATCTATGAGATATTGTTATTAAATATATACAAATATGATCTTAAGTGGCCCATAATCTTGTTTTCCGAGCTAAACCATCTTGTCCAGCGTATGGTAAACAAAAGTATAAGCTATGATTGTATTATAGTTATATATATTTGGGACTGTTTTTATTTGTTATTTTTTTAGGTTAAGTTAATGCTGTATTATGTGAATTCTGTGGTCCTACTTAATACACTTATTTTTTGTTATATTAGTAAAGTGTTATTAATATACTGATGCGTATTTAATTGAAGAATTACACATGCAGTATTTCTGAATTGTCTTAGCCCAAACTTATAAGTTTTGGATATTTAATTTGAAAAAGGTGAGGATAAATTAATTAATGTAATTTTTAGTAAATAAAGAGTTGGTTTTATTATGTACATTTATGGATACTATATAATTTCAAGATTTAATATATTTAAGCTCCAGACTTTAGGCATCGTTTATATTATAGAATTCTATATTGTGAATAGAATTAGATCCGAGAGGGTTTATAATTGTGATAGACTACATTACACGCAAATACATACTTGTGAGAATATGTATGTTTCTATTTTTGGAGTTATCATGTTTTTATACCATTAAGTTGATGGATTGGTTTTAGATAGGATTACAATATTATTTTTTTTTTTTTGTTATTTTGTTAAGGAGTGGATTGACTATATGGTTATGTCCTTGTTTTTGAGTTTTTAGTTTGAGATATCGGTTTTTTATTTAAGCTGATTTCGTATTTGTGCATCGACGCTACAGTTAAGTTTTCTATTTTAATTTTGGCCTGGTTTTGTGAATGTGGGTACGTATGGTTGGTTTCTTGTGGGATGGTTCGTGTTGAGGACTTATGAAGTATCCTCTCTTTTATCACAATTTTGTTCTGATTAATATATTAATAATTTTTTTCTCTTTGTGTTTTTTTTTATGTTTTTGGTTTAGTTATTTTTATTTTATATATTATTAGTTATTAGTTTGACAGTTAATTCTTACTACTAATAATATAAATATACAGCTTTTAGTAGATTAAAGAATATTAATACCGTGAGTATTAGAAGAACTCAATAAAATAGTTTCTCCAATCCATCAAAATGAAGTCCTTTGGTAAGTTAAGGTCCATATAATAATATCACAGTTAATG
>JABUQX010021539.1:7500-22500 GCA_015478945.1 Trachelipus rathkii
TTGGATTAAGTGAGGGCAGAGAGTGTTCGACGAAAAAGAGAAGTATTGCGGCAGCTTCAAATAGATATGTTGTAAATTAAAGAGGTCCCAGAAGAGCTGTGGAAAAAACTATAACAGAAAGTAGACTCTGGATGAGTGCAAAAATTACGAAGGATCTCTTTATAGATCATTATGGCAAAAAAATTATGAAAGACGTGTTGAAGTAGTAAAGACTAGAGAGCATCATCGAACCACAACTAGGAGATGAACTGCATGAAACAGAAGGGTAGGACGTCGACAGAACATATGTTGCACATTGAGACAGATTGAGAAAGATTACGAGTACAACAGGAGGATCTATGTAGTGTTTATGGATTTAGGAAAGCTTTTGACATGGTACCGAGGAATGGATTATGGAGGGTGTTAAAGAAATTATGAGAATTGGAAGAGCGATTGTTTGTGATGCAATTGAAAGAGTTCTACCAAGTGGCTAAGTGCAAATGTGAGAACCAGGGTATTAAAAATGAAAAAATGTTTGCCATATTTAATGAAATAAAGAAGCGTCATTATGTCGCCCTATTGTTCATAGCTTATATTGTAAGAAGACAATTGAAGAGGTTAAGGGGTGGGGAAATGGAAGGAGATTTCATGGCAGACTGTGGAACTGATTTTGCGTTGCTGGAGTGAAAAGTAGAGAAGAATGGAAAGAATTACGAGATGTTTCGAGGAAAAAAACCTGGAGCAAAAGGGCTACAAATAAACACTGAGAAAACTGTGGTGAGCAGAGAGAGGGAGGAAGGTTGGGAGATCGTGGTGAATAGAGAAGCTTGAAGAAAGTTAAAGAATTCAAATACCTTCGGGTTCAAAATTGTATACAGGGGGACGGAGGTGGGTTTACACGAGATTTTTCGATTATGCAACTAGATAAGAAAAAGAAAAGAATTACACGAGATTAGTTTTTTAAAAAAATAAGAAATTACGCGCCACGAAGGCATGACTTTCGAGTGTTATACGGTGCTTAATAATTTTATCTCGGGCTTTTCTTGCTGTGAAATCGACGAGCAGTCACCTATTCTAACTAGGTGCAATAGAGTTTCTCTCATTATTTATTGCATGCGGATCTTGCTTTGTTATCCCACCTGCCTGGTTTAGCCTTAGCTTTGAAAAGATGTATAAATTCGCAACGTCGCAGGTATTTGAGAATTCTTCTAACCTCTTCTTCAAGCTGTTCTCTAATTCACACGAGGATTACTTCTCTAACCATTACCTGACCGCCTTCTCTAAGGCTAACGTTACCATCTTTTAGCGAGCACTCCTCATATGCTCACAGTTTTTTACAGACTGATATAATGATGGTGAGCCCTTTGTGCCCAGGTTTTTCCGTCGAAACAGTCTGCGTTACACTTCTTTTTCTCCTACTAAATTCACAAAGCATCATATCTAGTATGCTAGCTTTCACTCACATAAAGCGGCAAAAACACTCCGAGTGTCCACATGAAGAGTCGTATTGAGTTTGACCGACTCACATCATATAGACTCTTTGAGAGAACTAAGAATCGCAATAATACCATAACCCAAACTTTCAAAGTGACGCACTTAAGGCTACAATGGTAACAAGTGTGCGTTTAACGCTCACAACTATATATAGCATGAGAAGGATTTTTGGCAAAAACAAGATGGTGGGACATCTTGAAAAGGATTCTGGAAAAATGTTTGAATCACGGTCTGGCGAAGCAAAGAGGCGACAGAATTGCGTTGTTGGTTGTCGTTCCCCCCGCACATTTGGTATTGTTGACCACCTCTAAGACGTCAGATATGTCGAATAAGTATACTAAGTGAGTACGAGACTGGATACTCAACTAGGTGCCAACTTTGCGTTGCAAGACTTTGCGTTAGGATGAGATGCTAGCCTGCCTTCTCGGAGGTGGAAGGTAGCAATACAATAGCACGCGAAAATAGCTGTCTTCATCCATTAATTTTTGTGTCTAAGACAAAAAAACCGAGCCTTTGCAGAACATCTACTCGCATAAGGTCGGTTCCATCCTGATAGGTCGTGGGTTTTTCTATAAGGATTCAGGTATCTTGCTGGGGGTGGAGCAAGTAAACAAGTATATATACTTATAAACTTATATCATACATATAATATTATTGTATTAACCATAGTTTCATAAAGTATATATTATCTATATAATTGTCAGTCGAAATTTTCTAGTTACTCGAAACTAACATTTAGATATTTACGTCCTTGATTATATATATATTATTTGATATTATATATTATATATTATATACTATATTAGTATTATAGTATTGTATACTCGTAAATATATAAGTTATATTATTTTCTTTCACTTCCTAAATTCACTCTATGTTACTTCAAATTTAGTATGATACATTTAAAATGTTATTACTGATATACTGATATATGACTCCTTATAGCCTTTATCTCTGTTATCCAGTTATGTACAGTTCATATATCTGCCTTGTTTAGTGGTTCGTAATGTATTCACTAATACTTCGGTCTTTACGTATCCATATAACTATCTATTATATATTATATTTTTGTCATATATTACCATATAATGAGTCCTATTGCTCAAGATAGATACCTTCTCACTAGTATTAATTTTTAGCTAACTTACTATCCAGAGTTATTCTACTTTAATTACATATGATTTTATAGTTTTTACCTAACAGTGACTCTCGGGGGACACTCTTTATATAATTCTATATTATCTAAACATTATTTTGATAGCTCTCAAATTATACTTCTCTATATAGCTCTACGTTCAGCCCTCTCTTAATTCAACTCTAAAATACCTGCTAATTCTATCCTTCCTGATGGAAGCTATTCATTGATTGTTTCAATTTTCTTTATTATGGGCTTCCTCTAGTTGTCTTAGTAAATTATTAATTATCCATTTTGGCATCCTACTCATATCTCTTTTCCAATACGAATACTAGTACCTAACTTACTTCAATATATATTACTCCTCACATGTATTCATCCTCTCTCTTTCAATTATGAACAAGACTATAATAGATCTCTAATATATTAATATATTTTTCAGAGTTATTTCTTATTACATTAATTTAATATTTTACTCTTCCGTCTGTTCCACTTAGGGTTTTTCCTTCTTTATTCTTTAATATTAACTTTTGTTATACTTTATTACTTCGTGTAGTATAATATTATATCTATATGTTTTGCATAGCTAATATATATATTATAATATATATTATATATTTAATATAATTATATATTAAATATATTTATATATATTTATATATTAATATTTAATATATATATTAATTAAATATTTATATAATATGATATAGTAATATATATATAATATATAATATATGATATATTTTAATATATGTTTAATATATATATAATATATTATATATAGTATATATAATATATATATATAAGTATTATATATATATATATATATAATATAGAATATATATATATATATTAAATTTATATATTATTAATAATATATATTTATATATATAATATAAATATATATATATATTAAAATTATAATATATTAATATTTTATAATATATTATAATTTATAATATGTATATATATTATAATATAGTATAATATATATATTATATTATTTATAATTTATATATATAATATATATAATATATTAATTAATATATTATTTATATATTATATATATATAATATATTATATATTATGTATATTATTATAGTTAAATATATATATATATATATATATATTATGATATTATATTATAATATTATTATATATTATATATATAATATATATATATATATTTATTTACAGGTATATAAATAGTATAATATCTATCATATATACACCATATATACCTATACTGTATCTACATTGTATAGTACTAAGAGATGCTCACGAGTCGGGTCATCGCTCTCAGTGTCTCTTTTAAGATTTAATAAACCTATGCTACTTTTAGGATAGCAGATAAACATTTTCCAAGCGGAAAGAAAACCTCATTGATTCTTTGAAATTCAGGTGAACAGTCGTGGTGAATATAAGCTTGAGAAAGAAAGTGTATTAATTTCCAAAGGATTTTCCACTCAGTAGATTTGTAAATCAAATTAAAAACTTTGTGTGTTAATTAAGATAAGCATATCTGATTAGCCCAAAAAGAATTGGGGATAACAAGGTTTCGGGATCGAAATCGAAGGAAGGTGACGGTCTCAAGTCATGTTGGAAAAGGTTACGATGTTTGAAGCCGCATAGGGATTACAACCGATTTTTTGATGGCCGAACCGCCAGAGCTGAAGTTTGAATAAGGCCGTACTTAAGAACTACGACTCGTCTACCGATTCACGGGCCCAAGGTTTAACGCTTAATTTGGAACACCAAACAACTACATCTCTGGTTGTGCGGAAAAATACCACTCGAGATAACTGAAGTCCACACATGCGTTTACGTGTCTAGTTATTCTGTTCTGGTTGATCTGGGAGTTGCTCTCAACCTGGATACCCAGGACTTATTTATAGGGATATACCTATGACTTGCTATTGATAAGCGTCAAAGTTAGAGGATAAAAACTCACGTCAGTCATAAAAGGATGTTAAGAGTGAATCCATTCCAAAGTGTGTAGATTAACGTCAGAGCAGTACGACGATATTTTGAAGGAAGTATTTGATTTGAGCATAATTTTAACACATTAATTATACCAAATAAAAGAGAATATCGAAATATTAATAATTGTATCATGACAAATAATTGATATTGATATTTACATTTAAGCTCAAATAAAAATATATTAAGATTTAGGTTAGTTACAAATAGGGTATTTAATAGATATTTAATTATCACTCAGTTATAAAAGAATAAAGCTAGGCAATTTAGTATTAAAGGATAAAAACCAATTATTATAATCTTTCATTTTAATACTTATTATATATAATTAAATAAAACAAATAAATAACATTATTAATAGCCCAAACATGTTCTTGTGTTTCTTTAACCCCTTTCTCGCTCTTTTAATTTACCTATTCCAGAGATTGTCCCTGTGTATATAGACATTAACTCTGAAGTTCACTTTGCAACTCCCCGCATATTTATAATGTTATTATCTTCTCGTGTGACTTATTCAGTTGTGGTTGGATAAAACTCAGGTACAAATCCTATTTATTTCTTTTCATCTCAAGCAACTTTTAATTGTGGTGATAACTGGGTTGCCTTGTTAAATTAATAGCTATCAGTTTGTAAGCTGTCTCTTTCTAATTTATCGATTGTTTATAAAGATCATCTATGTTGGTTATGAATGTGCCATAGTTCGGTGATGTTTGCTCTACTCTATCTGCGAACGCTGGAAGTCCAATTTTCAAATCACGCCGGATAGTGAGAAGTAATATACAAATCACTCTTGACCTCATTATTATACAACAAGCAGAGGCTGAGAGAATTTGTGTGAGAATTAGAAGTAATACGCGCACACACAAATTTCTGAATTAAAGGAGCACGAAGGTGAAATTGAAATAACAATTGTTTTTGTTAACAGATAACAGTAATGAGGGATGCACAGGAGTGAGGGTACTCGAAAGGGAGAATCGAGAGGTATATATATTTTAAATATATATATATATAAATTGATCATAATTAATATATATAAATTATTAGTGATTATATATACATGATCATTAATCTTATTTATTTTATCTCACTTCATCATTATTCTATTATTGTAATATATTTTATTATTGATTAATTTTATATATTATCTTATTAATTATTTTTTCTATTAGTAATTTATTGCAGAATAGTATATTCTCTGATACTTATTCATTTATTAGCAACAATGAATGGTTATGTTTATTATGTGAAGTCAGCTATCTTATTATTTTAATGAGCATGGAATGAGAGCAGTTTCCGGAATTGATGGCTTTCACTATTAACAACACAGGTTTTAATCTCTATTTCCTAAATCTATGATGTCCCGATTAATTATTTTATTATCATTTATTTCATATAATGTTAATTTTAAACTTGAAAAACCATTTACGATATTATTATTATATTATTATAATTTATTTATTCCAATTAAGTATTAAGATTGATTATTATTTTACTATGGTTTCTTCACCAATAAACTTATTATTATAATGTTACGCAAGGTTGATTACGAACACCACAGAATAGAAAGTAGATCGTGTGTAATGTTTAATAGAAATGGTAACTAGTCAATTTTATTACATCTTAATCTCTAAGTTGCAATTTTTATTTTTATGTTATTATTAGCCCAACTACTAACACTATGATCAATACCAACACCTGTTATTTAAAAAAAAGCCTTAAAATCTTTACAAATTGAAAAGGACCGTGGGAGTTGAATTATTCTCTATTTAAAGAACAAGCACAAGATATCTATCGAAAACAAAAGCATGCAATTTTTTACATCTTAAAATAATTACTATTCAATAAATAACCGTTATTCTCAAAAAGAGATAATAAATTTTAGGAGTTTTTAGTACCACTTTACACAATCTTTATGTCAGTAGTTAGTTTTAAAATGAAGTTTAGATCAAGAAGTTAGCTTTTATAAATGTGCTAATAGTTCTTTTTTCCGATATAACGAATATTACCTCAGAGAACTAAAACGTCAAAAATTCCTTCTACGATCACGTCAGGGCCAGTCTCTAAAGAAACCTATATAAAGGAACTTACTCATAATACTATTATACTTTATGATTGCCATTTTACAAAGTATTAAATTTCAAAAACAAGCTGCATAATATAGTTTTAACTTCAATAATATATTATATATGTATATGATATATATATAATATATATATATATATATCATATATATATATATATTAGAATATTTATATTATATATATTATATTATATATACTATATATTACTATATATTTATATTTATTATATATGTTATATATATATATATTATTTATATATATAGATTGTTTATATTATATAATAATTAAATATATATGTTATTTTATATATATTATATTTATTATATACATATATATTTATTATTTATATATATATATTATATTACTATAGTATTATTTTTATATATATATTATATATGATATATATATATATATATTATATTTTCTTATATTCAGTTCATTTATTACTAACTTAAAATAATTATTATTCAAATTGAATCAATTTATTTTATTATATTATTAATCTTTGTCTCAACTTTCTTAAATGCTATTATGTACTATTATATTAAATTATTTTATTAATAATTATTATTAGTATATTAATAATTATATTATAATTATTATTATTATTTAATTATTTATATTTTATTATTTATATTATATATTATTATATTATTATATTATTATTATTATTATTATAATATAATATTTATATTATATATAATTATTATTCATGTATTATTATTATTTTATTTATAAATTATTATTATATTATTTATATTATTATTATTATTATTATTATTTATTATTTATTATTTATTATTATTATATATAATTTACCATGTGAGTGATACCTTCTATTTTTTTAAATATTAGTATTGTTATCACTTATTTTATTCCATATCATTATTATTAATTAACTATTATTATTATTATATTGGTGTATTTTAATTTTTATTATTGAATAATTTTATATAGTATTACTCTTTTAATTTTATTATGAATTATTATATTCTTAGTATTTAATTATTGTATAATTGTGATTGTTTTATGTTACTTTAGATTTCATTGATTATTATATTATTATTATTAGTTATATTATATATTATTATTTAGTATTTATATTTTATTTTATTGATTTATTTACATAAAATATAATTTCATGTGTAACCTACAAAATAAAAGTATTTTATAATTTTTATTATTTTATTTATTATTTATTATTTATTAATTATTATTATTATTAATTATTATTCCGATTAATTGTAATCATTATTATTATTTTTGTTTAGTTATTAATTATTTGTTTCGATATCATCTAAATACTTATTTGTTGAATGTTATCATTATTATTTTTTATTATTTGTTATATTATATATAATATATATATTATCTATATATATATTAGTTATATATATTAATAGTTTTATATTATATATATTATATGTAGAAAATCGAGAATTGAGTTTCTATTGTCATTACCCTGGTTAGGTTGGACTTAATAGATATATAGGGGCTTCCTCAAATACTTGTTCATGTTATTATTATCATTGGATTATTTTTTGATTATTATTTATATTATTTTATTATATATATTATCTATATTATTTATTATTATTTTATTATTATTATTATTATCATTATTATATTATACTATTATTATTATTATTATTATTAAATTATTATTAATTATTATTTATTATGTTATTGTTATTGTTTATTGTATTATTATTATTAAATTATTATTATTATTTATAATTATATATTATTATATTTATTATTATATTATTTATTATTTATTATATTATTATTATCATATTAATGCATTGTATTGATTTATTTTATTATTGGTATTATTTATTTCATTAGTTTTTCTTATTGTTATTCTGTTATTACTATAAATAATTTTTAATATTAATGATATATTATAAATTATTTTTATTATTATTATTTTTTTGTTATTATTTAATTATTATATTTAAAAAGTGCCGGCATATTGTAATTATATATATTATTATTATTATTATTAGTATTTTATTATTATTATTATTATTATATTATTATATTTTGTTATTTATTATATTATATTTATTATTTATTTATTATTATTATTTATATTATTTATTATTATTATTATTATTATATTATTACTGTTGTTATTAGTATTGTGAAATAGTTTTAGGAGTTGGATTACTGTATATAATGATTGTATTACTGTTTATTAATCAATCTTTTGTTATTGCTGTGTCCTTTATTATTTATTTATTTATTTATTTATATTATTATTATTATATCTTATTATTATTTTATTTAATTTATTATTATTATTATTAGATTATTTATTATTATGTCTTATTGTACTATTGTTCTGATTTTATATAATATCTTTATTATTCATTTTGCATGATATTTTATTTATATTATTATTATTATTTATAATGTATTATTATTATATTATATTTATTATTGAATATTATCATTATTATTGATTATTATTCGCTATTATTTAATATTATAGTTATAATTCCACGTTATATAATTGAAAATGAACATATATAATTTTTTTTTATTATATTATTAATTTTTTTTTATTATAATTATTAATGCCTTTTATTTTTCCACTTCCATATTATGATTTATTATTATTATTAATGTATATTTGATTATTATTTTTATATATATTTTATATTATATATTATGATTATATTATTAATTATATATTTTTTATTATTAATATTATTATTTATTATTATTTAATTTTATATTATGTATTATTATTATTGATTATTAATTATTATTAACGGGGAACATTTTATCATGTCATTCATGACATTGGATTATGATCTTAAACCTTTTGATTTCGTTCTTGCTATTCATTTTTAATAATACTTATTGTAGGTTAAATTATATTATGGATTCGGGTCTCAATATAAGGACACGACACTTGGTAGCAATAGATAGACTACCTTTCAGATTACTAAAGGAAAATTAGTTTTTGGTATTAGAATTAAGTTCTCTAGGAAAGTTGTAAAATATTATTGTACTATGTAAGCAATGTAAATTTTCTTATCTTGAATAAAGTTTTTAAAATGGAAATGTCGAATTGAAATTATTCAATTTATATATTATGTAATTAATTATATATTAATATTATATATTTTTACTATTATTTAATATTATTATTATTATTTAATGTATTATTATTATTAATTATTATTTTAATTATATTATATTAATTGAATTTATTATTTATTATTGTAATTATTTATTAATATTATTATTATTAATATTAATTTAATTATATTTAATTATTATTATTATTATTATTATTATTTTATTATTATTGTATATTTTTATTTTATTATATAATTTTATATTATTAATTATTATTTATATGATTATTATTTATTAATTATTATTAATATGTATTATTATATTATTAAATTATTATTTAATTATTATATTATTTTATTATTATATTATGATTTCTTTTGAAATATATATTAATATATAATAATAATATATCTAAGGATGATTGAATGGTTATTGTTGTTATTTATGGGAATAAGGTGATTTTTTAATGTAATGTTTTATAGGTCCTTCCTTTCTTATTAAGTATAAGTTTCAACTTGGAGGGATGGAGGTAAATGTCAGGAAATGTAGAAAAATACTTTAAAAATTAATTAAGGTCTGAGTTATAGTTGAATTTGGTAAGGTTGATGCATAGGATCAGAGTTCAACACTTCAACTCAAAGGATTTGAAACGTCTCCACTAATCAGACACAGGTTTATACAGCTTAAGGTGGAAGAAGTAAAAGGAAAAAGGAAAAGTCCCGTAAAGTTGTACTATAGGTAAGAGGAGTGTAAAATAATGATGAGTTTATTTTATTGGTATGATTTTGTAGAAATTATTGCTTTAATAAATATTTTATTTATATATAGTGAACTATAATCCTAATGGAACTAGACTTAGAAAGATCTGGAGCTTAGTGCTAGAGGTGCCTAAATCATTTGCAGAATGAACACGTAGAGGTGGTATATTTATGAGGGTATTTTAATTATAATAAAGGAAACAGGGCGAGAAATTAAGGCGTTAAAAGTCCAGTTAACACAGAAACGAAACAGAAGTCCATAAACTAATACGTTCCTTCCTGCCTGTCCATGAAAACAGAAGTTGGAGTGATGCGTAACTCTTCCTGGAATTAGGATTAAGTGTCATATTGCTTCGTGGGTAAACTAAAGCTCTAATAAGTGATTTACTGAAGATAAACTAGTAAGTAACTATGTTTTACTTTTTGTACTTAATTATCACAGTTGGTGTAGTCTTATTTGAGTTTGTGCCTCAAAAGTTTGTTCTTCTATATTTTGCGACCAGTAAATAGCACGTAGTGTTAATGACTGAAAGGAAGTAACTGACATATCTTATAACTAAAGTTATTATTATTTACCCGATTTGGTCTCCGAGGTTGTGTCTCCCGTATTGTAAAATAAAAAGTATTTACTTATTAGTGTCGTGAAAATTATCAGTCTAAGTGTTCCAAATTAATGTTTTCTTATTCTTTTACCGAACTATTTATCCTCTAAAGGTCCTAGAAACATTTACCAGTGATACTCCTTGGAACTAGAATGACCACGTGATGAGGATCGTGTAATTGATGAAGGAATACAGAAATTGTGACTCGTTTTAATAATATATTGTATATTAATAATTATTAGGTTAGCTAGGGCATTATTTAATCAATCGTTGTTAGGATTTATAAAGAAGTGAATTTATGTTGTAATTTAATAATTTTTTGGTTGAGCTCCGCAGAAATAAAATCTTCCAAATGATACTAGCCATTGTTCATTAGTTTTATTTTTAAGAATAAGAATGCAGCACGCAGTTTTATTATTGATTATTATTATTATTATTATTATTGATTATTATTATTATTAATTATTATTATTATACTTATTTATTTATTATTATTGATTATTATAATTATTATTAAATTATTATTATATTATTATTTTGATTATTTATATTATATAATTTATTATTTTATTATTATTATTCATTAGTATATTTCATTCATTATTTTTTATTATTATTTTATATTATTATTATTATTATTATTATTATTATTATATATTATTATTCTGATTATATTATTATTATTATATTATTATTATTATATTTATTATTATTATTATTACAGTAATATTAATATTCATTCATTATTATATGTTAAATTATTATTATTATTTTATTATAATTATTATTATTTTATTATTATATTATTATTATTATTATAATTATTTTATTATATTATTTTATTATTATATTATTGATTTATTTATTATTATATATTATATTATTATATTATATTATTTTTATTATTTATTATTATTATATATTATATATTATATGATTATGGATTATTATTCTTAAGTATTGTTAGTGATTTTATCCAAAAAGGCTTATGTTTTAACAGTAAAGTTATGTTGCGTTTTTCTTTTGTTTTAGATAAAAATCTCTGAATCTTTTCAGTTATTTTCTTATAACATATTAAGTTTAAAGGAAATTCAGAGTCATTTACTCATTTTAATTTATAAAATTAGTTAAAGCATTTATTTTCTTTTACTTTAATGAAGTTAATATTTATAATAGAAATAAGGTTCAGTTATTAAACACATTTTATATTTATAAGATTTTGTAAATATTTTAGACTTTAATCTTAAATTAGTTACCCTCACTTTCTGAAGAGGGTACGAATAATTTATCTTTATTTCATTAAAATGTATTTCATCGATTTATATAAATAATATTTAAGACATTAATTCTTTATTATTCATTACATTATTATGAAAAACTTTCAAGGAAATATCGAAAGGCACTAGATTTAGGATTTCAGAAGCAGGCGAGTTGCGATCTTTAGCTCTTGCTCATGGGCAAGACTGTTAGTTTTAAATACCTTAGAGAGTCAATAATTTCTCAGTCAAGCCTTACGTTTATAACTGGGTTGGTTACCAAGATAGCGCCAAGCTCTCGTGTACCAGAGCTTTTACTGACACGGTCGGTACCGTTCCCAAACCTTCGAGTTTCCCTAGAACCTTTCGTGATGACCGGAGGTTCGAACCCATCTGTGACCACAGGTGGCCCCTTTAGGACGTAGGGTACGTCGCGACGATTTCACATCCCAGTCGGATTCGGTGGTGACCGATTCGGCGGCAGTTCCTTTGGTGGTGACCTAGGTACTGTTTATTGAACGGTGGTACCGTTCCCAAACCTTCGGGTTTCCCTAGAGCCTTTCGGTGGTGCCGGGGCTCGAACCCATCTGTTCGGTGGTGACCGCAGGTGGGGCCTCTCTAAGACAGTGGTACTGTCGACTGACCTAGCCATTCCCTTACAAGTAGATGCTAGCATGTGTATTAGGACCTAACACGCTTACTCCGAACTACCAGCTTACTTCAAAGTAACTACGCTACCATAGAATTTTATGCATTGCTTTCAAATAATTACACTACCATTTTGTGACATCAAAATATATAAATAAAAAAGGTTATAAAATAATAAATTGGATTAAATAATTATATAATATATTAATTTATATATTAAGGATTAATGCGAGGGAAAATATAATTAAGTATAAATATATATATATATATATATATATATAATATATATATATATATAATTAATATATAACTATATACTATAATATTATAATATTATATATATATATATATGATATAGAACATACCTCTTGTATAGATAGTAGCCATTTAATTAATAAATTATAGATAATTATAAATTTAAAATTTAATATATTTAAATAAAAATAATAATTAATTATTATAATAATAATAATATAATAATAATAATAATATAATTAATAATAATAATTAAATAATTAATAATATTAATAATAATAATAAATAATAATAATATAAATAATAATAATTAATATAATAATAATAATAATAATAGATATATATATAATATAAATAATAATCTTATCAGTATGAAATATATTGTTCAAAATGAATAACAAACATTGTGTAATCCATCGACCATATTGAACTGACTCCTTTCACTTCTTCTTTTTCTTCTTACTTCTTTTTCTTCTTCTTCTTATCTTCTTCTTATCTTATTTTACTTCTTACTTCTTCTCTTCTTTAGTCAAATCAACTTTAATATATAATGCTTAATAAAAAAAAAAAAAAAAAAAAAAAGGATAAAATTATTTACTATTATAAATTATAAAAGATGATAAAATGTAATATTAATATAATAATAATATAAATAATAATAATTAAATAATTAAAATAATTAAATATAATAATAAATAATAATACAGATCTAGATTCATACGGACATTAAACCGAATGTCTGAACAACCGAACCTGAAACGGAAGCTAGAGTAAGATATCTTATATATATATATATAGCGCCCACGTGAAGCCGGAGTCAGAGTCGAGAGGTATGATACGAGTCGGAAGTTCAGAGTTGGATTTATCAGATTTTTTGGAGCACAATGTCAGTCGAGAAATTAGAATCCTTTACCGTGATTTAATGAATTTCTTCGACGAAGTAATAATTTAAACAAACAACCAAACAATTACACAACAACACAGCAACATAGACAAATAACTAAGACAAGAACTGACGTTTTGTCTGTTATGTTTGACGAATTGAAGCTTCTTCGGGCTAATCCAATTATCTTATAGCCCCTACCATAAAATTATATTACTATTCATATTTTTAATATTATATATCGAATAGGTTTCGCGCTATATAGTGGCCAACCATATACTTAACTTTATCTACCTCCACGTCTCGAGTATCGAAAGGAAGAGAATAATTTTAAGACTTAGGAGGAAATAATATTAATTTATGAAATGAGCACAGAATATAGGTTATCCACTTGAAAATATTACATGAGGAGAACTCGCTAAATTGTTCTTGTTTAATTGTTACCCTTAAGTAAGATATATTACTAATAGAAAGTATTACGTTTATATTAATATCTATTTAACTACGTAAAACTTTTCTTAATTTTACTATTTAATTTATTTTATTTAATAATATGTGAATTAGAGATTTTGCTAATTTAATATATATATATTATTTATTAAATATATATGGATTAAAGGAAATAGTATATATTAATTTTGTTTTATATAATATTGGTATATAACATGGTAAACATAAATATTTCTTGGACGGAGGGTTTCCGCATTTTGAAGTTTATATCGATGTGCTGATTCCAAAATATGTAATCGGTTTTTTGCAATAGATCGAAATTTGTGAGATATGTGTGTGTAACATCAGATACCGAATTATTGGGTAGTATATATATAATATAATAT
>JABUQX010021539.1:25000-32367 GCA_015478945.1 Trachelipus rathkii
TAATAATAATAATAATATTAAATAATAATAATAATAATAATATATATAATAATAATAATATAATAATTTGGTTGCCTATTATACACTTGACATTAAGCACTAACGCGCAGTGCATGGTAAGGGGTTTTTAACTCACAGGAAGAATATCAATAATAAACAAGACTATTAATTTTCACATTAATTTTAATCAAAAAACTTAAAATGTGAAAAATGTGTTTTGGAATCAGTGCAATGTAAAGTAAGAATTTAAATCTATATCAAATATACTTAAATATTTGAAGTAATTAATCGAATATACTTTAATAATATGGTAATCTTAATATAATATATTAACATATATATATAATATTATATATATATTATTATATAATTAAATATAATATATATATTTATATATAAATAAAAATATATTAATATATATATAATATATATATATTATATTATATAAATATAGTTATATATATATATTATATATCATAGACTATAAATGGTATATCGTTTTATGGAGGTGTGATATAGTTTAGTATAAAGTAATATTAACACCGGAACAGAGATAAAAATAAATTAGAAAAGAAACATTTACAAAGGTGTAAAACAGGAAAGGCCACACTCTAATATCCCTTTATTTACATTAAGTGAGAAAACTATATAGTATAATGGCAGAGTCAGATTAAAAATCCACCCTAGTGTTTCCACGAGAACAGCAAACGGAACGTCACTGTGGAATCTCTGCATGTGGGTTTCATCCCTTGGCCAAAGGCTTACAACCTACCTCACAAAACTCCCATACATTTCTGTGTATGCACTTTTCTTCTCGCGTCTGCCAAATTGTCACATCCTCTCGCCTTCAGGCATTTAATTACCGATCATCCACTTTTTCTTAGGTTCTCGCACTCCGGTGATTCTCCAGTAAGCTCACAGCCACTATAACACACCGCTACCAATCAACTTAATGCCTTTTCATATGACCAAACATCTTAATATGTAGACTTGTTTATTCTCTCATTTCGCCTTTCTTCATCATGCAACAATCGCAATGCGTTATTCCCTCATTTTAATCAATTTCTTCTAACACCGAGCACACACCCTAAAAAGATTGTCCATGCTGAATATTATATTGTACTTAGATCTACACAATTCTTATTCCCACAACCATAGTTTCAACTGACTACAATATATCAAAATAGGTAACATATACTTATGCAGAAATATAGCACATTCAACAAGACATAGTCCCTAACATCCACCAAGGGTCTATTGCGCAGACCAGGACACCTTCGTCCAATTCACTAACTTTCACTACACATCTGATAATCCGTTTCCCGTTTTTTATTACGCGAACAGATAAATATTATAGTCTAAAATATTTTTAAACTCAGATACCTTTTATTTTAATGATAAACAATCATCTTCATTAGTTCAACATCGGGACTCTCTAGCACTCACGGTCACTTCATAACGCTTAACTCTTTATTTCTTTACTTTGAAACTCCCCATCCTTTAATACACAGCCTGCAAACTACTCTAAATCCAATCCTCTCAACTCTCTTCGATTCGCCACACAAAACCAATCCCCACATACAATAAGCAAGGCACCTCCACTCTCCCATCTCTGCATATCTAAAAACAACCTTTCCCTTGCTAGCCACCACTCTATTCTTTCATTAATCCGATTCTTATAGTATAAAAAATTAAATATAGGTACCTGTTCTCTTCCTCATGCGCTCTTATATTAAAACAATCACTTTCAATTTATTATATTCTCACGCACGTTTCACGTTATCCTCATTACATGACTTTGATTTATTTCAGAAGCAGACCACAACAACATATATATAATCCTGCCATTGAGCTTTCCCTATTAATCTGCTTAGCCTATATTAAGTCCATAAACCTAAAATACAATTTTTTATTTCTTTCTTTCTCGTCCCGTCTGCTCATTTTCTCATCTCATTTCATACAAAATGTAATGATTTGATCCCACACATATCCCTCCTACCACTTCTAAATGAGCCCTTTGTCTTTTCACCATCCAGGTCTTCAGTCACTCGGACATGATACTCTTTCGAATCAAAATTTTTCAGTATAATCTTCCTTACAACACTCAAATAACTAAATTTCCCCTATTAGTTGATACAGTTCCCTATATTATAGTATATATATACTAATATATATGTATATTTAATTATATATAATAAAGATAATATAATAATTATGATTATAATTGTAATAAAATATAGAAGATATTATTATAAATATTATTATATATTATATATATATATTATATCATATATATAATAGTAATATAGATATATATATATATATGATATTTATATATAATTTAATTATATATATTATATTATAACATATATATAGTATATATAATAATATAATCTATATATGAATATATTTATATATATATATTATAATTATATTATATTATATATTATAAAAAGTACTATATTATATTAATTAAAGAATTAGAAAATTGTATATATATATATATATATATGTATATTTATATATAATTATTTATATATATATATATAATTTATATATATAATAATATATATAATATATATATAAATTTATTATATATATAATATATTAATTATATTATATAATAATATAGTATTTATATTATAATTATATAATATATATATATATTATAATATATATATGATAGGTATATATATATATTATTTATATTATATATATATATATTTATTATTAGTATTATAGTTATATATGATATATGATATGATATAATATAGATATATATATATTATATATGGTATATATATTATATATATATATATATATTATATATATATATAATAGAAGTATTGGTATATATATATATATGTTTATATTATATAGTATATTATTATATTTATATATATTATTATATATATATAGGTATAGTATAATAATGATAGTATAGTAGATATATATTATATATATATATATAGTTGTTAATAGTTATATTTTATAGTAGTATAGGTTAATTTATATTATAATTATATATATTTATATTATAGTAGGATGATTATAGTATATGGTAGTTTTATAGATGATTGTAGTATATTATGATAAGGGGTAGGTATTTTATGTATAGTATGTTGTTATTCGTATAATATTATATATATATTTACTTTATTAAGACAAGGAACGGGAGCGGACAATTGGAAAAAGTTTGATAAATTTTTAGTTGTAATATATGATTATGTTATGGTGATATATATTTTGTAGTAATAGTATAGTGATTTGATAGTATTTATTATATTATTGGGTTAGTTATGTTTGTGTTTGGTGGTAGTTATAATTAATTGGTTTGGATAGGTAGTAATATATATATATATGAATAGGTAATTTATTTTTTAGTTTATGATAGATATTAGTGATAGTAGTATATATATATGATATGAGGGTATAGTACGCCTGTTTTGGTTTAGAGAATCCGTCAGTTTTGATTTTTTTTGTTTTCTTTTTTTAACATAGTTGCTGTATATGAATACTACAATTGAATTTCATGTAATGGGACATGATTTAAGAGGTTCGGAATATTTTTTTAAATTGAATTGTTTTAAATAAATCACATTTATATCAATAGAAATTTTGTAGAAAATGATGAAATATGTGCTGTTAAAAAGTACGACACTAAGAAAAACAATTACATATTTGAATCAGCCGTATATAGGCTTATACAATAAATGTTAAGAAACAAAAAAAACAAAAAAAAATTTTTTGTTTTCATAGTGAAATTTTATCAAAAATACAAAAGAATGCAGCAAATACAGTCAAGTATTTCAATTGAGCGTGTAAAGCTTATTAAAAAATGTAAAAAAAAAAAAAAACAAAAAAAAAAAAAAAAAAAAAAAAAAAAATTAGGAGTAGGGTCATCGAGAGATAACGACGGGGAGGACATAAGAAGGGTAGAGAGGTTAGAACGTTTTCCATTACACTATACGTAGATTAGTAAGGGGCGGAGGTTACACACCGATGAAACTATCAAACTACAAAAGAGCGATGGTTTCGAAGACCGCACAGGCAGGAATATTAAAAACGAATAGTGTGTTTTTTAGATCTTAAATTTATTTACCTGTCTGTATCTTATAATAAAACAGGAAAAGAGCGAGAGGTTAACCTCCAGCTTATCTGCCATCTTTGGGTTACCTTAGTAATTCTTAATAGTTAAAAAAAAAAAAAAAAAATATAAATAATGCGAGAGTCGTAAAACTAATTAAATGGTCTTAAATATATTTTTGACTCTATAGTCGTCACCCTTAAAATTGACTGTTAGGAATATACTAGCAATAAATAAAAAAAAAATAATAAAAAATAAAAAAAAAAAATAATTAAACTGTTCCCAAATAACAATACAGGTACCTATAGTATATTAAATAATAACATATAATATTAATAAATATATTTTAATATAATATAATCTAATATTATAATATAAATATACTATAATTATATAATAATAATAATATATATAAATAAATATAATATAATTATATAATAATATATAAAATATATAATAAATAATATATACAGAAGCTGCGCGCCATATAATTTTTTTGAGTGCCCTCTGCCTATGCGCCTAGCCGCGGTCGAGAAGCTGCGGCCGAAGGCCTGATAGCCAATTGTCACAGTCAATGCGCCTGCCCTACGCATTCGGCCTCGCGACTTTTTCGCGGGCCGTTGCCTGTTTCGTAAATTATGCAAGTAAACTTAGTGCGATATATAAAAGCATTCTTTTAAAGAAGAATAAACACATTAAATTTTGTAATAAAAACACCGTAAATCACTATCTTACCACTATCAGCGTCCTCTTCCCCGCCATGGTCCTGTGTGTCCATGTTTCTCGCCAGAGGTCATGAGCAAGAGCCGCTGCTGTATATTTCAAATTTTAGACGATTAAGTTTTTTCCTGGAATTTGGGTTAGTTTGTGAGTAAGGCAACACTGGGAATCGTATGCTTATCATTATATAAAGTATAAATAATAATATATATAATAATATATAGTAATATATATATATATATATAATATATAATAAAAGTATTTGAGTTTACACGGTTGTAGAAATAATACAGTTGGAGTTGTGTGCCAGTTCTTCTATGTGGGTTCTAGTACTTTTAGTGAAGGTAAGATAACGAAATGCTTTGGTTCATTTGGTTGTCATGGGATGCTCACGGCGAAGCCCGAAATTGCTGTGCGCCTATGCTTGGTCCGCCTTTTTAAAAATTGTTTCCTATGCGCCTTTGCGCCTACGGATTGATAGTGGCCCAATAGCCTTAGGCGCATAGAGCGCAACGCTCCAGCTTGATAAAATAAAATATAATATATAATATAATATAATTAATATATAAAGTAATATATAGTATTATAATATAATATAATAAAATTATATATAAGTATATAATATAAATAAAAGTATAAATTGGCCGGTCCGGCCACTGCTTGAAATTTTTTGATCAGGTATTCTCACTTAAAACGAGTCTGCACCGATCACGTGTATAAACCATCAGGCGAAAAAAATATTTCTGAATAGTTCTACCGTATCTCTTCAGCCTATCATCATTTATAAGTTGAACGTAAAGATCCCCGAAGCACCACAGATCCAACCACGAAATTCGCATTATGACCCAAACATTGAACTTGGCACACTTGCTGAGAACTGGGACCACTTTGTTCTCTGCTCATGATCTGATTCTTTAGTCATATCAAATAATAATTTTAGGATACAACACGCCCTGACTCCCGTCCCACCAGACGATCTACATGCAACCGCCTTTCAACAAGGCGAATTCCAAGATGCTACAGATTGTGCAATAGATAAGCACCCGTATGTCCCGAGGATATATCTTTCAAATGAATTACGTATTTCACCGATAACTTGCACATTACCCAACGTAGACCGAATGTAGAGGTCTCCCCTTGTATCCTTTAATGCCCTATAGCCAACCATCTTCTTCAAACCCGTATAGCCAAATATTGCAAATAACCAATGACTCATATCAGACATCCACAAAAACCAAATAATTAGTTGTGAATGAGTAATTTAACATCCGCCTTTCCCCAAAACGCTGAGCATCTCACCCCCGTTTTTCCGATACATTCATCAATTTCCTCAAACACTGAAAATTCACATCAGGATCCCCTGCAATTAGATATAATATCCGAGAAGCCTTGAGTCTAGAAATGATTTTATCAGCATTTTTTAGCCCAGAGGGTTTATATTTCATGTGATGGAAAAGGTATTTACGATCTTTTCCTGTCTGGTTTAGAGGACATCTTCCTTTCTTCCTTACATCACGATGCAGTGAACCTTTATAGTCAGCGGCTGCAGCAATTGTTTAAATGTTATTATGATGAAGGGGGGGTGTACTATAAACAGTGTAATTCGCTTTTTGCTTTTTGCCGATTAGATTAACAGCAGGTAATGCCAATATTGCCGGATCGAACCTCAGGTGCTCACACAACTGATGACCGTGCCTGTACATCTCTAGGCCTAAAATTCATGTAGGACGCGTCAAACAAACTGGCCACTTTAATTTTGTAACATCATGGGTAAAGAGGGCTTAGGTTTCCCCAGCGAAATCGAAATCACCTATCGGAAAAAAGAAAAAGAGAGGTAATAATGGGATGTATTGACTTTCCTATATTAAGTCCTATATATTATTCATGCCACGCCTGATCAAAGGTAAAGATTCCAGGGCATACTTCAACAACGACTTCTAATTACCTTCCCCCGCATCCACAGCTCAAAAACAAAGAGCCGCATCTCTTGGCCCTCTTGCGACACCTCGCATATTACGTCTTTTCGAGGGCAGACTAAAAAGACTGTCTCCGATTTGTCAAATAGAATTCCTAGATCCAAAATTAACACGAATGTAACTTACTACCTCTCACCGAGACTGTTCACTCTCTCTCATGCATACCGAGTCCATTAAGGGATTCAATAGTACAACAACACTCTACTCTGAAGTGATCCATCTCATACGATTTAGGGTGGGGAGGAGGGCCTGGAATCCCCTTCACAATCCTAAACGATATACTGAAGCAAACAATTCAAGAGAACCCTACACCATTCCGGATCGGTCTCCAACCAACCATTCTTGGTTGATAACCACTTTACCAAGTTTCACCACCACTTGATCCTCCCTCTATAAAAACACGTACTCGTCTATAGTAATTCACCCACAACCATATCTCTAACATTTAAATAACTTTCCTCCAACAGCGTCTCCTCCGCCCTACGCCCGTTTTTCCTGCAAATTTGATCGGGTATGGGGGCCTTGCGTCGCTTATAACGCAAAACTTAATGGAAACGACTGGCTTTTGACTCTGATACGGTTGG
>JABUQX010021540.1:5000-22465 GCA_015478945.1 Trachelipus rathkii
AAAATAATATGTGTCGATACTCAGGGTGTTTCCCTTTTCTCTTTAATTTTAGATGTGTGTTGGCCCTAAATCATATTGTAATGATATTGAAATTATAACGGCTTTTTAAGTTTAGAGTAATAAAATAATCCGAGTTGTTTTGGAATGTTAATTAAATAATAGAGATAACTAAGTGCATTGAAATAATTCTTTTATTAATATATTTCATGTTATAAAAGGTGAAATAAGGAATTAAAACTATCTAATCACGATTAGTATGATTACCCTAAAAGCCTTGTCTACAGACGAAATATAGTCGTAAATATGGCGACCTCATAGCTTTTTTCTCTTGTCAGATGTCTACATGCTTCCTTATCTTCGATAACGCTTGCTACAGTTTCTACAAGAAAATTTTTTTTTATTTTTTTTCATGCAATAATGGTTACTGCATCGTCCTTTCTACGATCTTCATTACCGACCCCCCATCTCATCTATTAATTTCATTATAAATTAATATTCAAAGAAAGTAGAAAACTACGTATTTCTACCAACGAAGCAATTCTTAAAAATTGCCATCAAAAACTATATTCCAAAATAAAAAACTCTTCTAAAATGATAAAATCGTTCTAATTACAATTTTATTACTCTAAAAGTTGTGTAAATATAAATTATTATATATACATGATTTACATATGATTTCTACTGACTACATGGAGTGAGAGAGAGTTGTTGTACGAGGTTCCATTCGTAAAAGTGACTACTCCGACTACGTCACCATCACTACCATGAAGACCGCCAATATGAAAGTATAAGGCCACTCCTTTCCTTCGGAAAGATCGCTACCACTAATACCGCTATTACAAGAGGCGGGACAGTGTATCTCCAAGTCAGGACTCCCTTGACTAGAAATTATAAATAGAGTCATCCCAAGATTAAGTGACTCTACCTACTACTTTATTATACAATTATTATTATTATTAAATAATAATAATAATAATAATAATAATAAAAATTGTTGGTTAAAATTAAACCAGCAAAATTGTTGGTCGATCTTTCTAAAGAAAGAGCCAACATTGCTGGTCAACCGACCAACAAACCGACCAACCAACAAATCAAGCAACCAACAATCCTTGGTGATATTAATAACCAACAAATTAAGCAAATTCTTTTATGCTAATAATAATAATAATAATAATAATAAATTATTATTATTTATTATAAATAATAAAACAGAGTTCAATGAATTCACGAGAAATGCAAACGCTGCGATGTTCATTTTCTGCTGATGGACAGCAGAATTGAGACACAAAGTTAAGAAACTACCACTTTGTTACTTGTTAAATTTTTACTCTTAAGGCGTGATATTTTTACTATTATATATATATATATTGTTTAATATATATATATATATGATGTTTTACATTATATTCATTTATTCGTTCATTTCCTCGTTATTATTCATTTGAAAAATAAAAAAAAAATATACTATATATATATATTATTATAACTAATATATAATATATAGTATATATATATATATATATAAGTATATATATATATATATATATATAATCTATATATATATATATATATATATAATATATATATAATATATATATATTATATAAGGAGAGAGAGAGAGAGATTTTTTTCCTTTCTTTTCTCTTTTCTTTTTCTTTTCCTTTACAAGGAAGAGAACCTGAGAAGGAAAGAAAATCTTTTATTCTATAAATAGTAGTAGGAGTACTTTCCGGAATAAAAAGATTTTCTCTCTCCTTTCTCCAACCTTTCCTTTCACATATATATATGTAGGCCTGTATATATATGTGAGTAGCCCTCGAACCTTTTCTCTTTTTACGTTTTCCTACCTGTATATATATTTCTAATATATATAATATAGGGAAAAAGAGAGAATAGGAGGCAGGACAGAAATAATAGTATTTATATATATATTATTTATATATATAATATATTAATATATAAATTATATTATATTATATATATTATTTATATTATATATATATATATATATATATATTATATATAGTATATATATATAATATATATATTAATATACTTATATATATTTTTGTTTCTGTTTTCAAATATCTTTCAACATGAATGGGAATCAACCCATAGAGACTACTGAGAGTAGTACTACTACTACCACTACCATAACTACTACTTCTGCTGCCAATACCCTCTCTTCTGTGAGCGGTACCGATACTATTCCAAGTACAGCAGGATCAGTGGTTAATGGTGCTCTCCAAGCTCCGCTTGGAGGAGCCTATGGTGGTATCCCTTCGCAAGTAGTAACTACCTCGACTCCATACAACATACTAAAATCATCCTTATTCTTGGATGTACCTAATACTAAATGGCTGACCCAGCAATGTGCATGGGCTCCCCTATTTCAGTAGCTACATACGGGACTCTTTCCTAATCCTTCACGCTTAATATAATCCTACCCTTCTATAACGCTTCACTTAGTATCCTGGCACTTACTCATTATTAACGTCAACAGCAAATTCCCTCTGCTCTTCCATCCTTCCCAACCGGTCCTACTGCACCTAATAACCAACCTATTCATGGACCTCACCATGAAAATGTGATTCCGACCCCCGGCAACATTCACCGGTTTTATAACTCGAGGTATCCCGTTCCGACGCTTGAAGGGTATGACTCAAAAGGGGTTTTTACAGGGGTATCGGTGAGGAAGTGGCTTTCATGCATGGAGGATTATTTTAAAGCAGATGGAATAGATACTGATGAGAAAAAGTTAGCTTCCTATTCAAGATATGTTGACGCTAAAGGTTCCTGTAGAGAATTTATGAATGAACATGAAGAACTGAGGTTCGCAAAAACATGGAATGAGTTCGCAAGAAACCTTTTAAAAATTCTTGATCCGCCAACTGGCCGAGTCAACTTTTAGTACTTGCAACGTCATTGATCAAATAAATTGGAATCATAACAGTCCCTCTCAATCCTATACTTACGAAGTTACGAAGTATATCCAAGGAGTATGGACGTTTTTGAGAGAGCTTTTTGATTTTGCACAACATGAGAGAATGCTTTTAGGAGCTAATTAATAAAGGACTTCACACTGAGCTCAAGACAGATTCTGTGATTTCACAATATATTGGTATTCATCAACCATCATCATATTAGGCCGCTGCGGTGCCTTGCGGCCGCCCACCACAGTTCATCTCGAATATTTCTGTTGAGGACAGACATTCATCGTCATGGGTGAACTACGTTTAAATGTGGACAGACAACTCACTGACAATCAACGACACACATGACATCCAAGACAGTGCTAGTTCTATGATACCTTTGATCGACAGAATTTCACAATGAGTGCTTGACAATCTTGCTGGAGCCTCTCAGTCGAAGTGTTACGTCGATTTTCATGTGATGACCTCGTGGTCTGCGTACGGAAAATTCTCAGGTAGTGTATACTCGCCAGTTCCAATGTGAAAGAACAGTAAACAACCCATATGTTTACAGATGCGAAGATATGGAACATAAAAACGAAATGAGTGTCGTTTATAGAACGCTTAAACCTGTTCTCCTGTTTAGACATCATCCTAGAGGACGCAGACGCGGAGTAAGAGGCTCTTTCCTGGGATATCAGAGTCCCGAGCGTATAAAAAGGGTCAAAAATTTATCTCCTGATGGAGGTAAACAGAGAAATCAGGCACAGCAGACACAGGAGAGGGTTAAGAGTAAAAATAATGGAAGGAAGAATAATAATAGGAATGGAGGGAGAAGGGAGCAGAAGGGAGGTAACTCAGTAGTGCATAATGCTTCTCGGGCTTCTCCTCAAGCTTCTTCTTCTTCTTATAACCAACGTTTCACTCCTACTTATGCTCACTCTCAATCTTTCAGATCTCCTAATGCACCTCGATCTAATTTCTCTTATCCTTCCACTTACTATAACTCACGCATGCCTCAAAGGAATATGACTGTTCCTACTAATAACCGTCCTTATTATAATTCTTATAATAATTATAATAATTATAGTAGACGTCAAAATATAAACGCTATGGGTGATATGCATGAAAATAGGATTCCTTCGGAAAACTATGATCACTCCCCCGCGCCTATATACCATTCAGAAGATTATAATCGGTCATATTATCCTCAATATGATAACAGAATGAGGAGTCCTCCTTCTGAGGACCCCCCTTTTTACCAGTAGTTGGATATTCTCCGACTCCGATATCTGACGAATATAATTCTTCAGGAGTCTGTCAGAAAGATTACATCCTCCCTACTATTTCTCTTTTGGTAGAGGATGATCTTTCTGTCCCTAATTCTTCTAATATATTTTCCACTTCTTCTCCTAAGAAGAAGGGGATTGTATATAGCTTACCTATACAATTAACCACTAATAATGCTTACGTATGCAATACAGAGGCCATGATTGACTCCGGAGCATGTCGGAGTTTAATCCGGCACTCTTTTTACAAGAAACTATGCATGGCTTTCCCTAAAAAGGAAGATAAACCAATTGTACTCCCAGTGGACTTTGATTTAAGATCCATATCGGGACAAAAATTGAAAGTTTATGGCCTTATTGAACTATATATAATCTTACATGGGAAACATTATCTTACATGCTTTTATATAGTAGACGACTCTACCTCGTTTTCTCAAGATGTATTGATTGGAACCGATGTATTAAAAGAGTTGCCTATTTTAATAAATGCTAAGCATGATATAGTGCATGTGTATAATGACTCTGGAAGGAAAGTGCGCGATATACCGTTAGTTATAAGTGCTATACGTTCTTATTCGAAACGTTCGGATAAACAAAACCCTTTCAATTACATTGAAGGCAGCCTTCCACAACATACACATACTACATATAGTTCACATGGACATTTACCAAACATGCATAGTCAAAATGATTTTAGGTTTAAGGAAAATTATAATTTTAAGGAGAATGGCAGATCTTTGAAGGAACCCCCTCCTCCTGGTGCCTTTAATTCCCCTGATCAAGGAATTATCGGGACTTACGGTAGGGATTCTTCTCGGAGATCTTCCTACTTAGATAGGGATAATTATAATAATTATAAAGAAACTTCTGGTACTCCTCTACGAGGAGACAACACTCCTTTCCACAGAAGGACCTTTTCAAGGCTTCACGCTGTTGGAAACTCAGGTGCACCTCTTCGAGGAGGCTCCAATGTTACACCCAGGGGGGATCTTTTTCTAAGATCTTCCTCTGCTGAAGTTTCTAGTGCATCTTTACAAGATACACGTGCTGAAGGCTTAGACAGTGGTTTAAGCAATTTTAAAAATTCAGGGAATCTTTCTCTACGAGAAAGGTCGCCTGGCGCCGAAGTCTTAGGTTCACGACCTCCCCGAGGGATCTTAAGCAATTCTCGTTCGTTATTTAACGGTTACCGCGATAATAATTCGAGCGCGACGCGTACGAAAGTCTTTCGCGAAAATTATTATAGTCCTCTCTCCGATGAGATGGATTATATAAGTCGAAATAAAACAGGTTTAACTTCAGAAGAAGTTATTTTAGAACAAAGAAAGTTGTTGGACAACTGTAAGAAACAACAGCACTCAACAGGGAAAAGGGTTCTTCAAGATTCTAATCGTGTTTCACACAATTTTTCTGGTTATACTGCCCCATCTGGAGCTCACTCCAGTATAAAAAGGGCTAAGCTTCAGAAAACTGCAACTGCTACAGATTTTGATTTTCCTCCTTATTCAGTTCCCAGAGCTTCTGTAGTACCTCAATTGCCTTCCAATGGTTCCCATAGGGCAATATTGGCCAATTTAAAAGAAGATGCCAAAGGTACAAATTCTGATCAGTTGTATAATTATGAAAATAATCATTATGATCGATCTTATAACACTTATCCTTCTTCAACTTCAAATAATAGAGAGAAGAAAGTCCGTTTTTCCAAACATGTCATAAGTGAAGATTTTGATCAGTTTGAATTTCCTCGCGAAAACTCTAATTATGGACATTACATGTCTAATGTACCTTTTCAAGATACAAATAGAGTTAATTATCGGGACAATTTAAATAATTTGAATGTCCAGAATAGACATTATTCCCATAATTTTCAAAATGATTCAAATTTAGGACATTACATGCCCTCAGTACCGTTCCTGGGTACTAATAAAGTTGATTGTGAAAGAAAAATCTTTAGTGTAGATTCTAACTCCGATCCTTTTTATCATCCTGATTCATTTTATGGACGTCCCACGGCCATAGGATCATTACAGGACTCAAATAGAGGCCTATTGATACAAAATGGCAAAAGTACAGATTGTGATCAGTTGCCTAATTCTCTTTTAAATTCATCTTTTGAGCTACCTATGCCTCAACATACTCTTCAGAGTGAATCAATACGTTCAAATCCTCTTTTTAAAGCAAATTTACAATGTAGAATTCCTGGAATGTATTCAAATGACATTTCAGAGGTACCAAATGTTGAGATAGATGATGATTTATCTTATAAAGTGTACTCTTCTTCAGCTATTCGGATTTTGCCGTACTCTAGGTATATTCTTCCGGTCAAAGTTGAGTCTGATATCCATGCTTCTCCTCCGGAGAACATAGCTCTCATCACAGAAAGTAAAAATGATTTCTTAAATTCAGGTACACTCTTCTTTGGTAATACGTTGTCTACGTGCACTGACGGTAAAATATTATTGGAATTAGTAAATTTAAGTGCTGATACTATTAACTTTGAAAATCACACTTATCTTACAACAGCTTCTCCATTACTTTACAAGCAAAATGAAGCCTCTGCAGATAATGATTTTATAAATGCAGTTACTACTTCCAAAAATCTTTCTGACTCTCAGATTAGAGAAGTTTACCGTGAAATATTGCTTTCAGAGTCTAGTAAAGATTCTAATAAATATGTATTGAACAATACATCTCAATTAGAAGAGATGTTGACCTTTTTAGTGAAGAATAGAGATTCAATTGCTCTGGCCGATGATCCTGTTGGACTTTGTAAATTGAATAAATTTTCCATTAAGCTTATAGAAGGCAGCCCTCCATATGTCTACACCAGACCCTATCGTCTCCCTCACAAATACATGGAGATCATTGATGAATGGGTAGAAGATAGTTTAGAGAAAGGATACATTGCTCCCAGTGTTTCTGCTAGCTCGTCCCCACTTCTTCTTATACCGAAAAAGACAGGCGGAAAAATGAGAGTAGTGGTGGACTATAGGAAACTCAATTCTTTTACTATTCCGGATAGATTTCCTCTGCCAAGCATTGCAGAAAGCTTGTCGCTTATAGGCAGGGTCACACTTTCTGGAAAGTCGACTTCCTTAGTGGGCCTTTCAACATCTTAGCGTCTTCTGAGGATTCTAGACACCTAACTGCATTCTCTACTACTAGAGGACATTATGAGTATTTAAGGATGCCACAAGGCACGACGAATTCGCCCTCTGTCTTCTCAAGAACAATGGAAATGGCTTTGTCAGGTTTGCTAGGTGTTGTTTGTCTTTTGTTCATAGATGACATACTAATTTTTAGTAAGGATATCCCTACTCATTATTCACACCTCTCCAAGGTCTTTAACGCCTTGAAAATAGCCAACCTTAAAGTAAAGCTTGAGAAATGTTCCTTCTTTAAGAGCAGTGTCACCTTCCTAGGTTTCCAAATTAGTGAAAAAGGTTTATCTCCGGATCCAGTCAAACTAGAAGCTTTAAAAGGTTTCAAAATTCCTCAGAATGTCCATGAAGTAAGAGCGTTGCTTGGGTTCTATAACTACTTCAGAAATCTCATACCCCGCTTTTCAATAATTACGCAGCCCCTAACTCTGTTATTAAAGAAAAATGTCCCATTTTCTTGGCAGTTAGAGCAACAGACCGCTTATGACACTCTGAAGAAACTTTTACTTATGGATCCTGCCCTTTCCTTTCCCGATTATACTAAACCTTTTATATTAAGTACTGATGCGTCTTCTTACGGCGTCGGTGCTGTTCTTTCCCAATTAGATGACAATGGTAGAGAAAAACCCATTGCTTTTTCATCAAAAATGATGAATAAGGCAGAGTTAAATTATAGTGTTACGGAGCAAGAAGCCTTAGCTATAGTACATGGTCTTATTAAATTCAGAACTATCATTTTTGGTTATCCTTTAAAAATTTATACTGACCATGCTGCCTTAGTTCATCTATTTCGTCATAAACAATTGTCTGGCAGATTAGAAAGATGGAATTTGAAAATTCAGTCTTTTAAGCCAGAAATTATTTATAAAGAAGGTAAATTAAATGTCGTTCCCGATTATTTAAGTAGAAACCCTGTTCCAAATACTGGTCATCTACCTTCTTCTGGTGAAGAAGAGGAAATCCTTTCCCCTTCTCCTTCGAATATTACATATTCTCGTGAGACCTCTTCTCCTTCTCGTATAGGTTTACTTCGTCAAAATCCTATTCCTTTAGCTTTCGCTGATACGAGAATATATCATTTCACCAAAGATGTTCTTTTCCATGAACAGAGAAGAAATCGTAGACTATCAGAAATAATAAATGAGATTGAAAATTCTCCAGTTCCTGATAGTTGTCTTCCTCATATCATTATAAATGGTATTCTTTATTTCATTACGAAAGAAAATAAGTATTTGATAGAAATTCCAGATTCATTAATATATACTATAATATTTTTGAATCATAATACACTTATCTGCTGGTCATCCAGGTGCTGAACGCACTGAACGTCGAATCAGAGAATTATACACTTTCCCTAGGCTTTCAGCTTATATTTCATTTTTCTGTAAACAGTGTATTTCTTGTATTGAAGTAAAAGGTTCGAAACCTCATCCAGTAGCTATCAATTCTTATCCTCTCCCTTTCTTACCTTTTTCTAGGGTTCATTTGGACACTATAGGTCCTCTTCCTAAATGTAAAATTTCCGGTGCAAGGTATATTTTAGTTTTTAAAGACGCTTTAACTCGCTATTGTGAACTTTGCCCTGTCTCAACTCGTGATGGCAAGGTTGTAGCTGAAGCTCTTTTGAATAAAGTCATTGTAAATCATTCTGTTCCAGAAATTTTAGTCAGTGATAACGCAGGTGAATTTACTTCCCAGTTCTTTAATGAAGTTTGTAAAACTTGGAACATAAAGAATCGCACTATTTCCGTTCGACATCCCCAGTCCAACAGCCTTGTGGAAAGAGAAAATCGTCGTGTAGAAGATTACCTTCGTCAATATGTTTCTTCTAAACAAGACGACTGGAGTAAGTATATCTCTTTTGCTCAAATTGCGCTAAATACTACTTACAACTCTTCTATCGGAAATACACCTCACTTTTTGTTACATTTCTATGTTCGTAGGTTACCTTATGACCTTCCTAATTACGTTTCTCCGTTTGTTAATAAGCCCAATCCTCTTAAAGATCATCTCTATGATTTTAACGCGGAAATGGCTGAACGAGCAGCATCTATTCGTGATTTAGCTCGTCAAAAATTGGAAAAAGAAACATTTAGAATTGCTCAACAGCAACATTCTAAAGCCCCAATTCGTCCTATTCGTATAGGTGATTATGTCTATACACTTGCTGTTAAACCTCCCAATTTATCGCCCAAGCTTTTTAAGAAATGGGTCGGGCCATATTTGGTTGTAGGTGTTTTAAAATATAACAAATATCAACTTCGTTGTTTAGTCACTAATAAGGAATTTGTGTCACATGTGGACAATTTAAAAATTCTCCCCATGCCTGTTGTAAAAACTGCCGACAATTCCTTTTCTTCCCAATGGAAATACTATAATCCGTTTCAAAATGTTAGGCGTGCTCCGCCACGTCCTGCCCCTCCACGTCCTGCCCCTCCACCACCTAAGCGTCGTTTTCAACCGCGAAGGGGGGACAATTCAGGTGATGATGATGATGACACACCTGATAATAATGCTTATACTGAGTATGTGGTATATAGAGATGCTCCTCAACCGGCACTTAGGCATGAACAACAGCCAAGAGTAGCACCTCAAGAAACACAACAGTCTCCAAGGCAAGAACAACAACCTGTTGCACAGAGAAGACCTGAGATGTCTCCTACTGCACCGAGTGCTGCACATCCTGCACCTAGGTTGAGTGTGACTCCTATCTCCCCAGAGTCTTCACTTCCCCTATCTTTGCCTTCTACTCCGAGACAAATACCACCTCCTCAGCATCAACAAACAACACAGAGAATTCCTTCGTCAGGACATTCATCTGTGCAATCCCCCACGAATCAAAATTTTGATCCGTTTACTACTTATTCTCTGAGGAGAAACATTTCCCATAGTTCTCCCCAACTATCCTCTCCTCGTACTCCATATGCATCTGGTTCTACTTCTCTTCATAGTTCGCCTCTTCTTTCTAGAAGATCTTCTATGCATGATAGTAATCCACCATCTTCACCAGATGAACCTGATAATGGTGCTATTGCACTTCCACCACCTATTCGTTATTACGATGAGTATCCGAATGTAGATACTTCCCCTTCTTCTCCTGAAGAAGTAAATGTTAGAGATGACAGACGTAAAGATCCTTCTTATCGTCCACATCCTCAATTCCATGGTCCTCGGGATTCTTCACCCATGCGATTGCGTAGTCATGCCAGACAGCAGTCTCCCCCTCCTGTGAATCCCGATACTCCTTCTTTTTATGAGATAGATCCTTCTACTATATCTTGGACTCCGAATCCTCGAGTAAGATCTAGATCTGTTTCCGAAGTATTGGAACAATTCCCCTATGATGACTCCCCTCCGGAGTTATATCCAAAACTTCCACCTAAACTTCCTCCGAAGTTACCTCCTAAATTACCACCTAAGCTTCCACCCAAGCTTCCACCTAAATTATCTCCCAAATTTACTAGTTCTCTACAATACAATACTCCTTCATATTCTCAGAGAACTTATCCAAGAAATATATTCTATCCTTCTCATTCTACTCCAATTACGGATGTAGATAATATCCCTGGTACTTCAACTAGTACTACAATAGATCCCAAAAAGAAGGGAGCTATTCCTAAGAGAAGAAAATAAATTACAACCAATCTATATATTTTTTTTTTTGATTTCCACTTCGTAGATTTCAATTAGAAATAAATAAAACTTAAACAAAATACTATATAATAATAAAACCCCGGAACATAAAAATCTTTACCGTGTTCCATATTAATGAATTTACAATTCGTTAAGTTGTATATATTGTAAATAGATTTTTTTTTTGCTCTTTCATAAAAATTGAATTTTTATGTTCCACAATTAATTTTAAGTTTTTCGAACTTATTGGTTTGATAATACTTTGTAGGTCTTACATTACATGTTTGATAACATTGTGTATGTCTTCCATGTTAAGTTTGAAGTTAGAATTAGTGACATTGTTTATGTCTTACATGTTATCAATTACACTTGTGTACTTGTGAGTTTCTGTTGCTTGCAACATACTTACGATGTGAGTGTTATTGTCCGTCCTATTAGGTAAATGTTTATCGAGTCAGTACCTGTGAGTACTATTGTCCGTCCTACTAGGTCATTGTTAATTTTAAGATACTTACGTTGTGAGTTCTTGTCTGTACCAATTATGTACTAGTAGTAATTGTCCAATAGGTTGTAATCGTTTATACGTTTATATGTTACCTTATATTATAGTCTTAACATGTTCCATGTTATCTTATACAAGAAAAGAAAATAAAAATAGAAAAATTTTGAGAAAATACAAAACAAAAATATATGTTATGAAATGCATGATTTAACCACTATAGAGTTATGTATCTGCTTTATATGTTACGCTTTAATCGTATTACGTTCTTGTATTGCTTAAACTAGCTTGGATTTTTTTTTTGTTTTTTATAAAGTTTATGCACCTTGGAAAATTCTTTATATTAAATTCATAATAAACAGTATATGCTTTAATAAATTTAAATCAAATAATAATGCATCGTCCTTTTTATTAAATAAATTGCTTTACTAACTATATTTAAACTTCCCTTTAACGATAACAATTACTGATCGACTGACCAAATACTTTACAATTAACTGCATACACTTTCAATTCTCTTACTATCATCTTTGCAAATTTTATCTTCAGATCTCTGATTAAATTTAGAGTATTGGAAGATGAAATTGTTAGTGTATATTAGATTGACATACAAAATTAATTAAAATAAATTTAATTAATAAGTCTTCCATAAATTTCAATGTAAAGAAGGGAGCTTATATCAAAGTCACTACTCCCGTGACTTTGCCTAAAGTCAATCTAATTCGTATTTTATCCAACGCCCAGAAACTGAGTCAATTGTAACTGACTCCAGTGATCGGCGGATGTTTTAGTGTGTGTTGTAAAATTGTTAATATAAAATTGTTTTATATAAATTTTCTTTTCATATTTAATTAGGTTAGGCATTAACATTTCCGTGCCTTAAAAACTTGTTTGTTTTATATATCTAAGAGTGATGAAAAATTCCACCGTTTCCCTTATGTTAGATGATTGGCACTGTTGCTACCCAAAATCAATAATTGTCCATTTATTGGTAGGTGATCAAAATTATTATTGAGCTTCGTATATATATCTATAGACTAATAAATATAAATGCACATATAATGCTCATGATTGTTTTACAGAAAATATTTATGTATCAATATTCAGGACTTTTCCCCTTTCTTTTCTTTTACTGTAGATGTGTGTTGGCCCTAAATCATATTGTAATGATATTGAAATTATAACGGCTTTTTAAATTTTGGAGTAATAAAATAATCCGAGTTGTTTTGGAATGTTAATTAAATAATAGAGATAACTAAGTGCATTGAAATAATTCTTTTATTAATATATTTCATGTTGTTATAAAAGGTAAAATAAGGAATTAAAAACTATCTAATCACGATTAGTTTGATTACCCTAAAAGCCTTGTCTACAGACGAATATAGCTTAAATTATGGCGACCTGCATAGCTTTTTTCTCTTGTGAGATGTTCTACATGCTTCCTTATAACGCTTGCAAAAGTCTCTCCAAGAAAAATTTTTTTTATTTTTTTTTCATGCAATAATGGTAACTGCATCGTCCTTTCTACGATCTTCATTACCGACCCCCCATCTCATCTATTAATTTCATTATAAATTAATATTCAAAGAAAGTAGAAAACTACGTATTTCTACCAACGAATGCAATTCTTAAAAATTGCCATCAAAAATTTCATTCCAAAATAAAAACTCCTCTAAAAATAGAAGCCGTTATGATTGCAATTTATTACTCTAAAAGTTGTGTAAATATAAATTATTATATATACATGATTTACATATGATTTCTACTGACTACATGGAGTGAGAGAGAGTTGTTGTACGAGGTTCCATTCGTAAAAGTGACTACTCCGACTACGTCACCATCACTACCATGAAGACCGCCAATATGAAAGTATAAGGCCACTCCTTTCCTTCGGAAAGATCGCTACCACTAATACCGCTATTACAAGAGGCGGGACAGTGTATCTCCGAGTCAGGACTCCCTTGACTAGAAATTATAAATAGAGTCATCCCAAGATTAAGTGACTCTACCTACTACTTTATTATACAATTATTATTATTATTAAATAATAATAATAATAATAATAATTGTTGGTTAAAATTAAATTTGTAAAATTGTTGGTCGATCCTCCTAAAGAAAGAGCCAGCATTGCTGGTTAACCGACCAACAAACCGACCAACCAACAAATCAAGCAACCAACAATCCTTGGTGATATTAATAACCAACAAATTAAGCAAATTCTTTTATGCTAATAATAATAATAATAATAATAATAAATTATTATTATTTATTATAAATAGAAATGCAAACGCTGCGATGTTCATTTTCTGATGACGGACAGCAGAATTGAGACAAAAGGTTAAGAAACTACCACTTTGTTACTTGTTAAATTTTTACTCTTAAGGCGTGATATTTTTACTATTATATATATATATATTGTTTAATATATATATATATATAGTATAATGATGTATTTACAATATATTCATTATACAGTGAAATATCGCACTTAAGTTCTATAATATTGTATACTATATATATATATATATATATGTGTGTGTTTATATATATATATATATATATTATATATATATATATATATATATATATATATATATATATATATATATATATATATATATATATATATATATATATATATATACATATATATATATATATATAGAGAGAGAGAGAGAGAGAGAATTTTTTTTTTCTCTCTTTTCTTTTTTCTTTTCCTTTTACAAGGAAGAGAACCTGAGAAGGAAAGAAAATCTTTTATTCTATAAATAGTAGTAGGAGTACTTTCCAGAATAAAAGGATTTTCTCTCTCCTTTCTCCAACCTTTCCTTTCACATATATATATGTAGGCCTGTATATATATGTGAGTAGCCCTCCGAAACCTTTTCTTTCCTTTTTAAACCTTTTCCTACCTGTATATATATTTTCTAATATATATATAGGGGAAAAGAGAGGAATAGGAGGCAGGAAAGAAATAATATAAATTTATATATACTAATATATATATAGTATATAATAATATATATATATATATATATATATATATATATAATATATATATAATATATATATATAATATATATTTATATATATTTATATATATATTATATAATATTATATATATATATATAATATAATATATATTATATAGTATATATAATATATATATATATATATATATATTTTTTTTTTTGTTTTCAAATATCTTTCAGCAACATGAGGAATCAACCCATAGAGAACTACTGAGAGTAGTGACTAACTACTACCACTACGCATAACTTAAACTACTTTCTGCTGCCAATACCCTCTCTTCTGTGAGCGGTACCGATACTATTCCAAGTACAGCTGGATCAGTGGTTAATGGTGCTCTCCAAGCTCCGCTTGGAGGAGCCTATGGTGGTATCCCTTCGCAAGTAGTAACTACCTCGACTCCATACAACATACCAAATCCTTATTCTTTGCATGTACCTAATACTATGGCTGAACAGCATGTGCATGGGGCTCCCCCTACTTCAGTAACTAACATAGGGACTCTTTCCTATCCTTACGCTTATAATACTAATCCTACGCCTTCTTATAACGCTTACTTAGGTATGCCTGGCACTTATCATTATTATCAGCAACAGCAAATTCCCTCTGCTCTTCCATCCTTCCCAACCGGTCCTACTGCACCTAATAACCAACCTATTCATGGACCTCACCATGAAAATGTGATTCCGACCCCCGGCAACATTCACCGGTTTTATAACTCGAGGTACCCCGTTCCGACGCTTGAAGGGTATGACTCAAAAGGGGTTTTTACAGGTGTATCGGTGAGGAAGTGGCTTTCATGCATGGAGGATTATTTTAAAGCAGATGGAATAGATACTGATGAGAAAAAGTTAGCTTCCTATTCAAGATATGTTGACGCTAAGGGTTCTTGTAGAGAATTTATGAATGAACATGAAGAACTGAGGTTCGCAAAAACATGGAATGAGTTCGCAAGAAACCTTTTAAAAATTCTTGATCCGCCAACGGCCGAGTCAACTTTTAGTACTTGCAACGTCATTGATCAAATAAATTGGAATCATAACAGTCCTCTCATCCTATACGCCACTGAAGTATCCAAGGCAGTACTGGAGTTTGAGAGACATTTTTATGCACAACATGGAGAGAAGCTTTCAGACAAATTAAAAAGGACATTAATATTTTCTAAAGTGTACAAAAATATTCCTAAACACTTTCAGCCGAAAGTTATTGAATATTTTGACGCAAATTTGTCCTTCACCTCTCAAATTGAACAATATATAGCAAAAACATCCAATGCTATTTCCAAACCTTTTCAAGGAGGATCATCCAACTCTTCTCGACATAGTCAGAATGTACGCTCATTTCAGGCAGAATCTCCTACGGTAAATTCTCAAGTTAATGACGCCAATACCAATGTGGGAAGAACAGTAAACAAACCCATATGTTACAGATGCGAAAGATATGGACATAAAACGAATGAGTGTCGTTATAGACCTTACTGTTCCTCCTGTTTAGACTATCATGCTAGAGGGACGATAGACGCGTGTAGAGGCTCTTCCTGGGATTATCAGAGTCCCCGAGCGTTAAAGAGAGTCAAAAATTTATCTCCTGATGGAGGTAAACAGAGAAATCAGGCACAGCAGACACAGGAGAGGGTTAAGAGTAAAAATAATGGAAAGAAGAATAATAATAGGAATGGTGGAAGAAGGGAGCAGAAGGGAGGTAACTCAGTAGTGCATAATGCTTCTCGGGCTTCTCCTCAAGCTTCTTCTTCTTCTTATAACCAACGTTTCACTCCTACTTATGCTCACTCTCAATCTTTCAGATCTCCTAATGCACCTCGATCTAATTTCTCTTATCCTTCCACTTACTATAACTCACGCATGCCTCAAAGGAATATGACCGCTCCTACTAATAACCGTCCTTATTATAACTCTTATAATAATTATAATAATTATAGTAGACGTCAAAATATAAACGCTATGGGTGATATGCATGAAAATAGGATTCCTTCGGAAAACTATGATCACTCCCCCGCGCCTATATACTATTCAGAGGATTATAATCGGTCATATTACCCTCAATATGATAACAGAATGAGGAGTCCTCCTTCTGAGGATCCCCCTTTTTATCAGTAGTTGGATATTCTCCGACTCCGATATCTGACGAAAATAATTCTTCAGGAGTCTGTCAGAAAGATTACATCCTCCCTACTATTTCTCTTTTGGTAGAGGATGATCTTTCTGTCCCTAATTCTTCTAATATATTTTCCACTTCTTCTCCTAAGAAGAAGGGGATTGTATATAGCTTACCTATACAATTAACCACTAATAATGCTTACGTATGCAATACAGAGGCCATGATTGACTCCGGAGCATGTCGGAGTTTAATCCGGCACTCTTTTTACAAGAAACTATGCATGGCTTTCCCTAAAAAGGAAGATAAACCAATTGTACTCCAGTGGACTTTGATTTAAGATCCATATCGGGACAAAAATTGAAAGTTTATGGCCTTATTGAACTATATATAATCTTACATGGGAAACATTATCTTACATGCTTTTATATAGTAGACGACTCTACCTCGTTTTCTCAAGATGTATTGATTGGAACCGATGTATTAAAAGAGTTGCCTATTTTAATAAATGCTAAGCATGATATAGTGCATGTATATAATGACTCTGGAAGGAAAGTGCGCGATATACCGTTAGTTATAAGTGCTATACGTTCTTATTCGAAACGTTCGGATAAACAAAAACCTTTCAATTACATTGAAGGCAGCCTTCCACAACATACACATACTACATATAGTTCACATGGACATTTATCAAACATGCATAGTCAAAATGATATTAGGTTTAAGGAAAATTATAATTTTAAGGAGAATGGCAGATCTCTGATGGAACCCCCTCCTCCTGGTGCCTTTAATTCCCCTGATCAAGGAATTATCGGGACTTACGGTA
>JABUQX010021541.1:0-12500 GCA_015478945.1 Trachelipus rathkii
TAGGAAGAATCTATGGTGCCCTAAAGTTCCCCAGGGATTCATAGACTCTCGGCAAGGTAGTGGTAAATGATTAGTCATCAGTAAAGGGGTATTATTATCAATATCACTCACATGACACTGGGCGGAGGTCTCTAAGTATATGTCTTTCGTGCTCAGTGCACACTCATAGTCAATCTGAATAAATGTGTCACTGATCCCAGTACTCAGTTTATATGCACTGTGAATTATAATTTACTTTCACTACCTAATGTCAGGTGACCCTTGAGCTTAGAACTACCTTAACGTATACCACAGATAAATGATGTTGACGGTAGAAGGCGGGGCTAAATTGTTCCCCTGTCTTTAGTGGATGATCAATTAATATATTTAGACACTCACTAATAAAATGAAATTCTCGGTTCCTAGTTCATTTTATCCTAATTCTGAGTTGGAGCGTAATAGTGGTACAAATGACATATCACGTTTACATTCATGCTCATATGATGAGTATAGCACAGGTTCTAATCCTTAAGCTGATAGTAGTACATAGCTCAGAAAGAGGGTATAATTTTTATTATTATCAAAAAAATATGACACTACTATTATATACTACTATCCTTGAATAATATGAGGTATATAGGCTTCTCTATGCCCGAGTGAGTGAGTGTAGTGTAGACAATCATGATAATATATGACATAATATATATTAAATATATATAAATATATATTAATATATATATCATATATATATATATATTATATATATATATATATATCATATATAAATTATATATTAATATATATATATATATATATATATATATAGTAGTATATAATTATATATAAAGGTGTCCTCAATAATAGTTGATCTACAACTATCGAATAAGATACTTCAATTATTTAAATTTTTTGTACTAGGAATTAAATGTAAACTATCAGTTATAAACTATTTTATTGTGTTTAGAAACTAAAATCCCATAATATATAAAATCAATGAAGCCTTGGTTCATTTTCTTGTCACTTCGTCTAGACATATTGTTCGATAGATGAAGTATCAATTCAGCTCACATGCTAATTATTTATCTTTGTGAGGTTAGCAACTACATATATATATATATATATATATATATATATAGTAATAAAGTTGTTCACAAGAGTCACCTACTTTAACGAACAAGGACTAGAAGGAATGGGCTCTTTATCTTCCATAGCTGATGGTTATTTCTATATAAGTTCAGTATAATAGTCTCTGAGTAAATCTTTATCCTTGACGTATACTACTCGGTTTTCTTATATGAAGAATTATAGCCATACAAATTCATATGAAAAATATTAGTGCTGAAGGTTATGGGTTTAATTAGTTAGCCTATCATTCAATAACATCAGATTATTTATGAAGACTGTGAGATCACATATGTTTTGATCAATTTAAAGTTCTCCTTACAGTATTATATATACCAATATCGTATTACGTGAGACTAATAGTGAGTTATTTGATGGATGTGAGAGCTTGCTTTTTCAAACTCATTCCTGAGAATAACCAGAAATTTCATCTAAATAGCTGTGAGAAATAGTGAGTATAATAATGTATAATAAGATCCTGTTATAGCTTATCTTATTTTAATTATATAGGTATTTATAGAGAGTGATGAATGATCTAAAATATACCTTTTCATTTGGTGATACTGACATTATTTGTCAGCTGATATATATATATATCATATCACACAGATTCTCGAAGAATAACGGTCCGATGATACCTATCTACGAGTTAGAAGATTGTCAATATCCCGTACTGTGATGCACTATTTATGAGGGGAGAGGTGTAGGGGCTTGTGATTGATGATACTTATACATTATGGGTTTAGGAAGGTATATTACCCCTCAAATAAGAATATTTATATAGTATATTGAGTTATCTATAATAATATATATAATAATATATATTAATTCGTATAGAGAGACTAATTCATTACGATCTTTCTCCAATGTAAAATTTATTTTTTGAGTAGGGAGTGATTAAAAGAAATAAATAAATATTCAATAATGGTAAGAGATAAGGAAAAAACAAAATTTATATTTCTTGCCATAAGAAAATAATAGTGTATATTACATTTATAATATTTAATTTAGTTTTCAAATTTGCAAAATACGAATTTGTGTTTAATTCAGATCAGATCAATAGCTGTTCCAGGTGTGTTTAAGATATATTAAAAACTTATTAATTTGCTTATATGTTGTAATAAATGTCTGTTTAATACATCTCATAATTAATCGCATAATCATTCGTAATTTAATTCGATAAAAGACAATATTCTAATACTTAGCTATAGTTTCCAGAGTTATAATCGCGTCTGGTGTGAAAGTTATTTATTCTACCATCAAACCTGATAAGAAAGATAGGTGCGCATTTTTCGTATTATTTCAATTTTCCTTTAATTTTCAGTAAAATTAAATTTAAAATATTGCTAAAGTTTATTCTTTTATTCTATAATTTTTATTTTACCCTCCAAACAATAATACCCTTCAAAATACCCACACCACCTTAAAATACCCGCAAATCGGGTAATTACTCGCTAATTGGCAACACTGAACCTGATAGTTATAAGAAGGATGATTTATTTTTGCTGGATATTATATTACAATGGGAAACAAGTACGATAAGCAAAATGCGCCAACAGCAAACAAGGACATCAACTAAAATATTTTATTTCTAAACCTCGATGTGTTGCAGGATCCTGGCGTTGAGTATAGCTGATGAAAGGTGAAAGTGAGCATTTATTTTATGTGAGTTAACAATTGCTGTTTACAACTTATGCAACGAGTAAGTACTTATCGAATATCGAAAAATAATCCTTGATTGAAATATAATATTTTTATTATGTATAATTTTATAAATATAAATGACTTTTCTCTAATTTTCAAGATAAAGTTCTAGATTTTGATTTGAAAGTAAATATGAAGATGGAGTCTTTCCAATTTAATTATGATTATCTGTATTCTTAATATGGACGGGTAATTATGCGCAATGTTTTATGCATTATACTCAGCGTTACTTCATTAATAAATGCGAGTTGGATTCTAATCTTAGAATATAGTGTTTAAATCTCTGGTTTAACTGAGGAGATGGATAAATATAGCATATCAATTGTGCTCACATCTGTTTATTATTATAACATGTTTTCCCTCTATTAAATATGATAGATTCTCATTGAGCGTAACACTCAAAAACTGAATTTACTAATGGCAGATCTACTGTATTATATATAATACCAGTTTTTTTTTCTTAACATAGTGACAAATTTCCCGCAGAAACGATCGAGTAATACAAGGTATTTTTATATGATGTTAATTATTAATAATGAATAATTATGATATGTTATGTTTATAAACATGATTATTAAGTAAACTTGGTAAACTAGATAGGGATAATCATAATATGTTCACCCATTCTAATTAGTGAAATATTAAGATAGTGAGATGACTTAGCATGATTTAGATTGACATATTGAAGAACACAAAATCGCAAAGTTATAAATAGTAATTTTAGGTATAATATTTGAGTCATGAGAATTTTTAACTTAAAAATAATAACTCATATACTATATATAAATTTCAATATATTAATTGGACTTAAAACACATATATATAATAATAGTCCTTATGTTTGGATTATAAGTAAGTAACTACCTTTAATATATAAGTAAGACATATCTCTTATGAAGAGTGTAAATGAAATACAGAAGAGAATATATTCCTTAAATAGCCAATCACGAATTAATAAATATTTAATAAACCATAAAATATATCTAAACAGAAATATTCAAACAAAATTAAATTGTGGCTTATTTAAGCAAATTAAAATTAACTTGAGAATAGGGTTAGGTCTTAGTAAGAGATTCACAACGTTTTATTTATCTAATAATTTAATAAATAAAAATAATAAAAAAAAAAATAAAAAAAAATGTCTGAGAATAAATAAAATCACCTGTGAGTTTAAGAATGAAAATATAAATATTGAAATATAGAAAAAAAAATTTTAATTATATATATTATATATATATAATTATATATATATATATATATATATATATATATATATATAAATTAATATAATATTATATATATGTATTATATATATATATATATATATATAACTATATGATAAATTAGATATATATATGAGAAAAAGTTTAGAAAATATTAATATTATAATATAATATATATTATATATATATTAATATAATATAATATAATATATAAATAAGCAATGATACATTAGATAAGTATGTGAGAAAAAGTTTAGAAACCAGATGGATGAAAGTGCTAGCCCCAATAACAGAATGAAAACTCAACCTAGGTTAGCTATATTTTCCAAGGACGACGCGCTGATAAACCAATAGCGCCTCAAAAGATACATAACCTTCAAAAAAACTTTGGTAGAAAGTAGAAAGAGTTTAATGGTCAGATGAAGAAGGAGCTGGCCCAACTGTCAGGGTGAAAGCCCTTCCTGAGAGAGTAAAACTCATTGACTTGAATTGGAAACCAAAGGGTCAAGGATTTATTACCTTCAATAAACCTTAGAGAGATAGAATTTAGGGGCCGTGAAGATGCTGGATCCAAAAACAAGTTCAGAATCTCCTTATATTACTCTAGTTAATATAAAGAAGAAGAAGAGAAGAAGAATAGAGATAAGATAAGATAAGGTAAGAAGAAAAAAAAGGAAAAATAATAAAAAGTAAAGAAAATAAGAAAATAACATAAAAGAAAAGTGGGAGAAAGATAAAGAAGTAAGAGTAGGAAGAAAAAGAAAAAAAAGAAAGAAAAAGAAAGAGGAGATGAAACAGCGTAGAGAACAGAGAATATAGAGAGAGACAGACAGGAAGCAAGAAATTATTAAATAAATATATTAATAAAAATTAAAGTAAATATATAATTATATTTTTTATTTATTTTTATTTACATATTTTAATGCTTATTATTCAATATTAACTTTATATTCATAAGCTCATTTCACTTCATTTTAATATGATTTATTAATTATTTAATGTTATATAATTATTTATATTATTTATAATTTTCTATTTCATAAATAATATTTAAATACAATCTATATTATATAATTACTAATATCAATTTCAAATAATTAAATATATTACCTTATATTATCAAATAATAATATTTTATTTTCCTTAGTTAATAATTATATAATTTTATCAATTCGCTTTTCCGTGTTTTCTAACTTACTATTTTCCAATTCTTCTCTCTTCTACTTCATCTTACTTCTTCTCTCTTCTTCTCTTCTTCTTCTTCTTCTTCTTCTTCTTTTTATTACTGTTCACTTCTCTTTCTTTCTCTCAACGTTCTATTATAGTCTATTTTACATCTTAACTTTCACACATACTAATTCATTCTCGTTTTTTCTCTGTAATTATTGATACACTGTTACCTTTCTTCTCACACTTTCTTAGTCTTTAATTCATGTCAAAATTCCTCTCACTAATCTTCTTTATATAAAAGTTTTTTTTCTTTTTTTTACAAGTTCCGTAATTCTCTTTGCTAACTACCTGCCCGGTATGCATCTATAATCTTTTTAACATACTGATCAATATTTGTCTTTGTGCACACTTTCATATCTTTCTCATCACAAATGTAAAACACACACAAAAAGTAAAACACTAAATGCAATATTTTTAAAAGTGTCTTTAACGCACATATCCTTCAAATATCTATACTTGCTTATGTACATTATATATACACTCTATTATTAGCTCTTTAATCTTTTAAGAAACAACAGAGATGGAGAGAAATCTAAAGTGGATTAATAGACACACAGAACCAATATCATAGTCAAACACCTAAACACGAAAAGAATGAATAAAGTAGTATCAACAAAAATCCAGTGATATGACCATTATATAATCGACTTGAATGAGAAATAGAAATTACCGTGTCATGTAAAGGAAATAGATGAATCGACTAGAGTCTCTAATAAATTACACTCTCCTATATTTGTGTAAGTAATATTTTCTGCATGGAGGATGTTATATCCATTCCTATTGAAAGACTATAATGTACAAATAATTAAAGAGATCGGGAACAGCACACAATATATATAATAAATGGAAGTGCTCGCGCATTACGAGTAAATCAATAATTTGGTATAGTCTTTATATATGTTCTTGAGTACACGTATCTCCACGGTGTAAAATAATATATTTGATATTAGATAAATTCTTTGAGACCTCTTTAAAATATATGGAACTAAAGTATATATTTTCTAATTGAGAGAATATACTAATAATCATTTGTCGCTTAAAACTATAATAAAAAAAAATGCATTGTTTTCATGTTATAAATTTGAGGTTTAATTCGCCCAACTTGGATAATATTCTGTGATAATAAAAAATCTTTCGCATTCCACTCCGACCCCTTTGGTGGTTAATATACATTTATTGATGAATACAGTCATGACATGAGCACTTTTCGCGTTCGTTTATCTATTTTCTTTAAACCTGGGCATTAACCTTATTAGTATGTTATTTTTAGCGACAAGTCAGTTATTAATTTGATTTAAACCATAGGTGAGATAATCCGCTTAACTATTAATATAATATTCCTCACCGTTCAATTTTATCAACTCTCTTACCGTACCACTGCCATTCGTTCATCCTACCTCTCTCCTCTCCTGGCACATATCTCCTCTATAATTCGGTATTTAGGTAAGGTGTAACAGTATAATCCATTTCCCCATGAATATCTAGCAAACAGCCCAGCATACTAGTCTATATTTTCCGGTACACATCCTCCCCTCGCCATCTTTTTCTATTTTTCAAGTCCACTCGTCCCTCGGTTTCTTCCACCCTTTCGTCTAGTTTTGCAAATGTCTCCTACAGCAGGTGTCAATGGCCCATTCTTCAATATATAGCTCAATTTTAAACCATCTATGGATCAAATGTTAATGGTTCTGGTTCCAATACTATAATAGAAAGTGAGCGTAGCTTTCATCGATGCTTGACAGATAATATATCATCCCCGTCTCCGGAGATCTGTTATAAATATATATATATATATATATATATTATATATATATATACTATACTATATTATATATATTATATAATTATATCTCCATATATATATCTATATATATATATATATTATATAGTATATATAATATATATATACTATATATATCTCTATATATATACTATATTTACTATATTCAATCTATATATCTATATATCTCTATCTATATATATATATCTATCTATATATATCTCTATATATATATATATATCTTCATACTATATACTATATATATTCTCTATATGGATAATTCAGTGGCTAATATGCATCTTTTTTTCGTCTCTAAACAAAGGAATTTTCCTCTCGCCGCAGAGTCCACTGTCTGTTCGAACGTCCAGTCCCTGGCTACAGAACAGACACCTCTCTCTCTCTCTACAACACAATTCTTTCCAGTTGGAGATTTTCCTGTTATATAATTAATTACCTGTTTAAACGACATAGTGGAATTACATTTCATATTCCCTCATATACCTACACATTCAATAAAAACACAGCCACACCACTATTAGATCCCACGAACAAATCTATAATAAAATACATCACCACATCAACACACACGGCTCTCACTCCTTCCATGGCCATAAGAGAGGTTGCTTCTCCGCTAATTTGGGATAGAAGAAACCCCTTTCACGGAGTCGCTAATTTCCAATACCTCGAGTTCGAAGTCGAAAAGCAAGGGCTTTGCTTCATTCCAAGAGTAGTTATAATTCCTCCTCGCATGAAATCACATCTTGGTTAGGAAATACTAGTCCTATACAATTCCTTTGCCCAAACACTACCGCGGTAAGCGCAAAGCGCAACCCCCAACACTCAATGGAGTAAAAGGTTCGGTGGCACAAACTATATATTATATCCCTATAACTATATATATATATATATATAATATAATTACACTATACTATATATTAATATATATATATATATATATACTATACTATAATATATATATATATATATTACTATACCCATATAATATATACATATATTTATTAATACGTCACAAAATCATTGAACGGCTCTGTTTTTGTTGTCATGAGAGAAGTCTAGAGCCTTCTTCAATCGTAAATTGTGGATAGTATTTGGATAGTATTTGGATAGTGAGCTCTGAAGTGTTAACATTGATTAGTGTTCTTCTATTTAAATTATTAAGTCAAATAGAATAATTAAATATTAAATCATTTTATTAATATAATCTTCAATTTTGATTTAACGTGAACCGTTTTTAGTTTATCATAATCGATCAACTACATAAAATATAACAGCATAATTAATAATAATAGTAGTGCATTATTATTATTATTATTATTATTATTATAATAATAATAAATAATAATAATCCAATAATAATAATAATAAATTATAATAATAATAATAATAATAATAATAACATAATGATATTCACTTAAATAAAAATGATAACGAATAATAATATTAATAAATAATAATAATAATGATACTACACTAATTCAAAACCATAATAACAAGTAATTCAATAATAATTATATAATAACTCTAAAGAACCGGAATTTATTTTTTTTTCATTATAAAATGAATAGCATCCTTCCTCTTCACTATTGGAGTAATTTTTCACAGCTAATTATTATTATTATTAATATTATTATTATTATTATTATTATTATTATTATTATTATTATTATTATTATTATTATTATTATTATTATTATTATTATTATTATTATTATTATTATTATTATTATTATTATTATTATTATTATTAATTATTTATTATTATTATTATCCATTATTATTATTATAATCCATTATTTAATTATTAATATTATTATTAATATTATTATTATATTCACCCTAAATTATGTAATTATTATTTATTATTATCTATTTATTATTCAATTATTTAATATTATATTATCATGATTATTATTATTTTTATATTATTATTATTATTATTATACATTATTATTATATTCATTATTATCATTATTACTTATTATTATTATTATTATATTATTATTCGCTTATTAATTTAATTATTTTATTATTATTATTTTTTTATTATTATTAATTATTATTATTATTATTATTAATTATTATTATTATTTATTATTATTATAATTATTATTATTCATTATTAATTATTATTTAATCATTATTATTATTATTATTATTAATTATTATTATTATTAATTATTTTTTCCTTTGAAACGCTGTTTTAATCATTTTTAAGGCATAATATTCATATATATATATATATATTACCTATATCTATATATATATATATATATATATATATTATATATATATATATATATATAATATATTATACTAAATATACTACTATACTATTTATATACTATATAATAATAAATATAGTATACATATATATATATATACCTATATATATACTATATATATATATACTATAATATATATATATCTATATATATATACTATATTATAATATATATACTAATTATATATATATATAATACTATATATATATATATATATATAATATATATAATATATTAATATATTGTTAACTGTCCAATTTTTGTTTTATATTTTTATATTTGTATAATGATATAGTTATGTGGCAGTGTTATCTACTACTAGATTATTTAATGTTTTAAATAATAAGCCAAGGACAAAATAAAATATTTACAGTTTTAAAGCAAATTAAAAATTACCAATACCATAGAAGAAGAAATGAGAGAGAGAGAGAGAGAGAGAGCGAGAGAGAGAGAGAGAGAGAGAGAGAGAGTGAGAGAGAGATTCAATATTACAATATCGCCAAAGGAGCGCGATTATATAAAATACTGGACCACGATTGATAAATCCAGTTGATATCTATTAGAACTCCTGTTACATCTCTAAAGGGAAGCATCAAATTACTTCACGACATTCTGTAATGTCAATATATATATTATATATATATATATATATATAAAATACTATATATATAATATACGGTATATTATATATATATATATATATATATATATATATATATATACCATAACTATATATACATATATATATATATATAATTAGACTGAAACTACAAGAACGACATAGAGGGCCAACATTGTAAAAACTTCACACTTCGAATCTGGAAGGTATTTCTCTAAGTACTTTTTAAATAGCAAACATCTTAATCTTTTATTACCTTCAAGAGCTAAAATACTTGATGACAGTAATTAATAAGTCAAATATAATATATATATATTATATGTATAATAAGATCTTATAAAAAATCTTTAAAACAAAATTATTAAATCTAAATCGAAACTTCTGAAATATTAAAAATAATAAATACCTCTAATTGTAACTCATCAAAAAAAAAAAAATATCTCAAACACAATTAAATAGACTTTCTATATCAACATTCATCACAATTAAATAATACTTCTCAATCACGACAAACCAATATAAAATCATCAATCAAAAAAAAAAACTAAAAAAAAATAAAAAATAAAAAACCTCGTCATAAACTAAATCACCATCAACAATCAATTAAACGCAACAAATTTTAACCAACATATCTTAATCCAATCATCACACATACTCAATATATATATAAACATTTAAAACCAAATCTAAAGATATCTATTTCATCAAAAAAATCAAATAAAAATTGGAGGCTTATAAAGCGATCCAGAATTCACAACAATTTATCAAACATATAAACACCATCATGTACATATATACAATACACAATCATAAATATTGAGAATATAAAAAAACATACACACAAAAACTTCATACATTAACACAAATATATAAATACCATATCAATAATCAAACGAAAAAATAAAATATATCTATTAAATAATATTCTTCAATACTAATCTCCATAAACAAAAAAATCACTATACATATTCAAATCAAAGATATACAAACCCAATACTACACTCCAACAAATACAATAATAATCCAACCAATCAACTACAATCAAAAAAAAACAAAAACCTTATCATAATAATTCATATACCAAAATACATAAAGTAAACAAAGAAAAAACTACCATACATGATGCAACAGTCACAAATCATTAACTCAAATAATAACATAAACTTAACAATCATAAAAAAGATATAAATATAAAAACAACACAATATTAAACATCAAACGTAAATAATAAACAATAACAAAATATAATTATAAAACTCATATCTACTCTACTCCATATAAGATCTATAATAATAAATCAACCAAATAATCACATCACTTTATAATCACATATACTCAATCTCTCACACATCAATAAATCTGATAACTCACTATACATGATAAGTTCATTCAACATATTACTTCATCATCAAATAAAATCAAACACAAATACAAATTACTTATGAACACTCTAATTATATTTATAAACAAAATATATACAATATAACAATAATAATTCTAGTATACTCACTAATCACCATCAAAGTATTTTGAGAATCACGTTTCAAAAGTCCTATCCTTCAACGGGTAACATCATATTTATAAATAAAAATTCTACATATACAGAACCTCTCGAATATTTCTCCGTCATACTCACTCAATCTACTCATCAGTTCTCACATGTCATTCACTATCTTCTTACATCATTCTCATCATTATATCCAATAATTATCAAATCTCTTATCCACCTATTACACAAACAATTCACGACTCAGATATATCTCATCAATCATCATCTCTCCAATTTATTCACATTCAAGTCTTAAACACATCAACATCTTCACAACTCATCAATTAAACCTCTCTTCAAATCTCAACATCTAAAACTCAATACAATACATTGTAAATCTAAGATCCACTCATCATAGTAAAACAATCTAACACATCTATCATATATAACCAACAATCTCATCTCTACTCATCGATCTGGTACTAATTAATCTTTCTTATAGGAAAGTGTTAATAAATTTGATTAAATAGGAATAATTAAAAATCAATATTTGGTATTTGGGAGATGAAAAAGTAACTTTTATTTGAGGGCTGTATTTGTTTATGAATAGGTGGAAGAAATGGAATAAAGTAAAAATGAAATTTAATCTTACGCGAAATTTTCCTTGAAAGGGAAATAGAATAATATTTCCAAATAAGTTATCATTCTTAATCTAGTTTATTTATTTATTTTTTTATTTATTTATTTCTTGTTTATTTTTGTCTCTTTTTTTTATTTTTTTATCTCAAATTTTTCCTTATTCTCTTAAACTTCAAAATATTATTTATATTAAATTATATTTGAAAAAGTTAAAATATTAACGAACATTATAAATTTATTTATATAAATGATTAATATTATGGTACTTTTTTATATAAAATATAATTTAACAATGATATTATTATCTAAATAAATTATATGGAAAAATACTGTAAATAAATTATTAAATTATTTAATTATGAAAAATATTTAAATAAGGAAAATAATTATTTAAAATGTTTATAATTATAAT